>JAXCGZ010022831.1:60000-105000 GCA_037179515.1 Halocaridina rubra | reverse complement strand
TGTGCTTGTCTGCCTGCGCTGTTGCGCTGCGATGTCGGTTATTGCGTTGTAATATTTTTATTTTTATTTTATTTTCGTTTTTTATCTTATATCAGCGCCCTCCCTCCTCTTATCACCTTATGTAGATATGATCGTTATCTAAATTTCGAACACGTTCCTTGATATTAGGTGTGGGAATTAGCCTTAATTTCGTCTTTTAGTTAAGTGCAAATAAAAACACTCCCAATCATTGCTGCTGAAAATTTGCATTTTTTTTTAAATAGTATCTAATGTCCTTTTAGTGTCCGGTAACAAGCTGTCCATATACAAAACTGTTACACCTTTTACTCGATAGAGGACGTTCTGTTGAAAAGGAATTTGTATACCTCTGCTTGGACACGAACTTTGGCAAAACTTGTTTTGAAGGCGTCTCTCTCTCTCTCTCTCTCTCTCTCTCTCTCTCTCTCTCTCTCTCCACGTGGTTTGACCTTTAGTCATGACGTCAGAAGCGATAAAAACTTGCCCCGACAAATTCAAACAAAAAATCGAGGCGCCGTATGATATAATGTGTGGTACAAGTTTGAAGATTCGACGGAATTGTCAGAACTTATTGTTGAAAGGAAAATTTGTCGGATGCGAGAGGGAACTGTAGACTTATAGTAACGTGTTGCGTACGAGTTTATTTGGAAAGGATACGAAGAAATTTGTAATAATAATAATAATAATAATAATGGTGATGATGATAAAAGCAATAACGATAGTAGTAGTAAAACCACTACTGCTGCTACAACTACTACTACTACTACTACTACTACTATTACTATAACTACTAGAAATAATAATAATAATAATAATAATAATAATGAACATGGTAATCTTGGTTTTGCTAAACTGGACATTATTATTATTATTATTATTATTATTATTATTATTATTATTATTATTATTATTATTATTTCATGCACTGACATTGGTTTTGATTGCTTATAACAATTGCATCGTTGATGATAGACAAAAATTAAATAATAAGAAATGCTTTGTATCTGTCTTGATCCCTGGCTGACCTATACACACACTTACATGAGTGACAGTGGGAAAAAACTCTGAAATAGGGAAAAATTCCTGGGGAAAAAAGTTATGAGAAATCATTGGAATATACTTACGATACAGTTTGTAAAGTACCTTACAGACTCATCTGTACAGAGTGTACTTTCGAACACTGGCTAAGTGTGCAGTTGTTTTTAGCTCGCAAATCTCTGTTGGCAGCGAATTCTGCAAACTAGAGACGTGGACTATCTTTGAAGTGAAAAGTAGTTCACTTTTCTGTTTTTTTTTTCTGCACAAATAACAGGAGTTTTAAGTCTCTCTCTCTCTCTCTCTCTCTCTCTCTCTCTCTCTCTCTCTCTCTCTCTCTCTCTCTCTCTATATATATATATATATATATATATATATATATATATATATATATATATATATATATATATATATATATATATGTGTGTGTGTGTGTGTGTGTGTGTGTGTGTGTGTGTGTGTGTGTGTGTGGTGTGTGTGTGTCGTAGAATACCTCTATTTTTTTTCTTGAAGTGAAACAATAACAGAAGAGAAGAGGTTGGATATTATAATGGCTTTCCTCTCGGATTCAAAAACTGTTGTAACTTTTATCGCCATCTTGCAAGTTGCTAAGGAGTAGTTACGCACATGTACAGAGGCAAATGAAGATAGTTCATCCCAGTGACCACTTCGTCATCTTTATCCCATTTCTATATGGGGTCGCTGTTTCATGCTAGCCTTTTCCACTCTTTCCTGTTTCGCGTGTCCTGTTCCCTTAAGGGGGATTTACACGGTCAAACGGTTGGAACGCGGTTCGACAGACAAGTGTTTGAAGTGATGTTCGAACGTGTGAACCGGGTATTTGGTTGTCGAACACGTTCCGTGTTCGACAACCAAATATTCCGTTCACACGTTCGAACATCACTTCAAACACTTGTCTGTCTAACCGCGTTCGACGAACCGTTTGACCGTGTAAACCGCCCTTTAGCCCCTTGTCCCGCATATCGTTACGATACGATAAGGGGGAAGGTGTGTGATGGCATCGAGTGCCATCACACCCTATTCAGGGTGCCATCAAAGGGGAGAGGCGGAATTGAATGAAAAGGAATTGGGAGGGGTAAAGCACGAACATATAGTTGTTGTTATCGTTCCGGTTTTACGTCACGGACTCCCTTTTCAACCAAAGGCTAGGACGGTTGCCTTCTTGCCAAGGACTTGTTTTGGCAGATGTAATCGTTACCCTGAGTGCATGCCATTGTTAACCTCTTACCGTGACGGGGCGCGAACCCTCGACCTGACGCCTCAGAGTCGCGGACGCTACCACTTGAGCCACGGTGACTACTATATAAAGTAAAGAAGCTTAAAAAGAGAGGGACAAACCCTCTTGCATATCATTTCCTACCAGTGACCACTTGTAAAGATAATTCCATCCCTCAGTAATAAAGATAAATCTTTTTACTGGAATTTATCCGTATACTTCTGGATTTACCATTAAGTTACATTATAACCTAGACCAACCTAACCTAAACTAACCAGGTGTACAGTAACTCCTCTTTTTACTTGATCCCATGTAAGCAGCGGATGTAAATAATGAACGCTCAAAGTTTTCTGTCTTATGTGTACGTGGAATCACCAGCAAAAGATTTGGAAACAATGCGGGTCGCAAAATGCCACCTTGAAGGACAATGCATCGAACTTGTATTTTTTTTTATTTATCTCATTAGTATGTATTGTTTCTGTTTATTCTTCCTTCTTTTTATCCATCTCTTACATTAATTTTTGTAATCATAATAATAATAATTGTTGTTGTTTCGGTTTTACGTCACGGACTCCCTTTTCAACCAAGGGCTAGGACGGTTGCCTTCTTGCGAAGGACTTGTTTTGGCAGATGTAATCGTTACCCTTAGTGCATGCCCTTGCTAACCTCAGACCGTGACGGGGCGCGAACCCTCGACCTGACACCTCAGAGTCGCGGACGCTACCGCTTGAGCCACGGTGACTACAATGATAATAATTATAATAATATTATTAATAATAATGATAATAATTGGGTTTATAAAGAATTGAGAAAGGTTACTTGACTTCACTCCATGTGATATTTAGACACAAGGATGAAAAAAATGTATTATCTTCTACTCCTGTCTCAAGCGAAAGCACACACCTCTTTCGTGAAAGGATGGACGTTAATGTGAAAAATGAATGGCCGAGCCAAAGCATTCCATTGCATTGGAGGTGGTAATTCACTTCAAGTCATATTTGTTAATATTTAAGATCACTAAAAATATTGTTCATAATAACGATACATTGTTTTGTGTCACAATTAGTCCCCATTAGAATAGGGGTGGACACAGACATGTTGGAGCTGGGGGATTAAGGCTGGATGCCCGTTCTAAAGTCCTATTTAATACGCAGTTATTTTCTTAATATTTTCACCATACCTCGAGGTACTTAGCAAATATTAATATATTCTGAAAAAGGACGTGAACGCGAATTTCAGCTCATCTTATTAGTCATTAATTACATTCATTCAGTAGTGGTGGAAGTATTTCTGGCAACACTGAGTTTGAGGGAAGTATTTCTGGCAACACTGATATTGAGGTAATAAGTATTGCCATGAAAGAGAAACAAAAGAATTACCCTACCACTTGCTGAAGAAAATGTGATTATCATCGGTCATTAAAACGAATACTGCCACATAGTTAAGAATATATATATATATATATATATATATATATATATATATATATATATATATATATATATATATATATATATATATATATATATATATATATATATATATATATATATATATATATATATATAATTTTTTTCCCTCGCATACACAATATTACTTTTTTATTTGGTGAATAAAAGTAGCGAATTCATCCCGATAATATATTCAGTTGCACACACTAGAACACTTATTTATGTCGTAAACTTACACATATATGTATTTATAGTGCAGTGACGTCATATAGGGAACTTGGAGATAAGCTTGCATAACTTTTTTGCGTCATGCGCAGTACATATTAGGTAAAGTCAGGCCAGGTCAAGTCAGCTCAAGGTAAAGTAACATAGTAAGGAAACAATATTGTATACGCTAATTATGGACAATGAAAGCATGAAGTAGACTACATAGCCACTGAAAAATAGACAAAATACAGGGTTTTATACATTATTATTGTCGATAGTGTCCGAATTATTGTAATTCCGGTTTTTTTAAGCAAAAATTAGAACTAAACAGAAATATTTATAGCTTAGGTCTTTTTTTTTTTAGATTCTTCACCCATGGATGGGTGGCATGGGTCATGGAGGACCCATAGGGCGGTCGCCAGCCGGCACAGGCCCCAACCCCCCCACTGTGGTGCCCAGCCACAGCAGTAACCTCCCTAGTAAACAGCTTAAACTCTCTTGCCTGGACGAGGCGCGATCCGTCGACCTCGCGACTTCAGGATTAATAATATCCTGTAATTTACTTTCATTCTTAATAGACTTTGGTTTTGGCAGTGTGACCGTTATTGCGAGTGAATGCCCATTCTAAAATCAGACCATGGTGGGTCTCGAATGGACGACCTAACGAATCAAAATCGCGTGAGCTACCATCCGGCCATGGCGGGCACGGTTGTTTTGCTTGTATAATGTTCATTAGTATTCACAGCCTGAAGTTACTAAATTATTATTATTATTATTGTTTTTTTTTATACTTCACACTTCTTGCAAGCAACACTGACCTAGGCTAACATTTGTCTGTCTTGGCTGGCGTTGCCTCAGGCTTGCAAACAATTATTCCACCAACGCTTTTAGTCAAAGAGATTGTAAGCATTATTCACAGAGGCTTGCAGTTTCATAACTTTGCCAACTCCAGTTTATACTGCTTTGATAAACATCGACATTGTCAGTGTATATATATATATATATATATATATATATATATATATATATATATATATATATATATATATATATATATATATATATATACACACACTCAAACCCAAATATTAACAATACTATTAAAAAAAAAGTAGATCATCAGGGGACTAGAACTCGCGTCGCCAGCTACAAAGTCATGCTGCCTCAACTTTAACCACCCGTAACACTATAGTTTATTGTAGTGGTACAGTTGGTTAAGGCTGCTTGATTTTGTAGCTGGTGACGCTAGTATGAGTCCCCTGATGTCCTAAAAAACGGATATTCGTGGATAATAGTGTGTATATACTGTGTGTGTGTGCATAAAATATGTGTGATTATCAAGAGTTACACGTTTTGTACTCGTCCACGTGAGACATTTTTATTTTCTTTACATAAATCTTCAGCGAGCTCCTTTGAATATCCTGATATTTTTTACGAGATCACGAAATGTATTTCTCTGAATTTTTGGGAGTTCGAGGATTCCAGGCTAGTACGAGAGAAAAAAATATTGTTGGGAAAAAATGGATAAATGAGCACCTCAGAGAGAGAAGAGAGAGAGAGAGAGAGAGAGAGAGAGAGAGGAGAGAGAGATTGTAGATTCTTTAGGATATTTTTACCTCTGAACTGATTTTTTTTTTTTACGATACGCTAGATAGTTTATCTGGAATTGGTATCTTCTTAATCAGTTATCTGCGTTTTTCATTCCATTTCTCTAATTATATCTTAATATATATTCTTATCTTTTTATATGTGTTACGGTCACATGTTTGCTTCTTATATATTAATGCATAATTTCTGTGGGATAATTATTAATGAGCAATCATGAGTGTGAGGATATTGGCAGGTTGTTTACTAAAATATGCTGACATACTTTGTTGTATAAATTACCTCAATTGATGGTACAGCTCATGAGTATGGAAGCGACTACCACGGGTTCGATCTTACAGTGGGGCGTTAGGAAGGGCATCTAACCTTACTTCTCTAGCACTGTCTGTTTAGGCTAGGACGGTGCTTTCTTTCGAAGAAATTTGGTTTTGTCAAGTGCGATCGTTACCCTTTGTGAATTCCCTTTCTAACCTCAGATCATGCTAGGCTCGAACCGAGGATCTGACTCATCAAATCCGGGTGAGTTGTCATGTGCGGACGTTACCCTTAGTGAATTCTCTTTCTAACCCCAGCCCATGCTAGGCTCGAACCGAGGACCTGACGCATCAAATCCGGGTGTTGTCATGTGCGAACGTTACCCTTAGTGAATTCCCTTTCTAACCTCAGACCATGCTAGGCTCCAACCGAGGACCTGGTGCATCAAATCCGGGTGAGTTACCACCCGGCCATGGTGGCTACTCGACTCAGCTTCACTGTTGCATAGCAAGTTGTGTGAGATTTCTAACCGGTGAAGATTTACTGCAGAAGGCAAGGTGACCTGCAAGTGAATAAAAATCCCTCATCTCGATGAGTGTCAGGTAACAGACCTGGACGTGATGAGAACCAATGAAATCCCTCCAGAAATATAGTCATGGGGGTGAGAGAGAAACTGTGTAAGAGAGAGAGGGTTTATTCATGGGGTAAAGGCGAGAAAAGGTGCTGAGAAAAGGAGGTCAAATGGAATCGGGGAAGGAAATAGACTATGGAAGAGATCAGGCCACGTGGTCATTGCTTACGTATTTTGATTACAGATAAGCTCCTTGAGGAACCCCAGAGAGAAAGGGATTTTACCTGGATTATGTACTTTTTGTTTATGATTGTGACACCAGGACAGACCAAAAAAAAAAAATAATAAAACCTACCCTCATCAGGCCTGGGCACGAAGAAAACAAAGAGAAATAGAGATGGGGAATGTTGTGACTTGTCAGATGTGAAGGGATAATAAGACATGTGTAACGAATATCCAAGAATATTCGGTGTTGATGTAGGCATAGAAAGAGAACCGTAAATGAAGGAAGACTTAACATCGAACTGTCCAGGACAGACTTATATAAGTCCACAAGACCCTTACTTGTTAATAAGTTAATATTCTATGAAATGGCTAATTCTTGCAGATTTTTTAAGGGTTCCTAATCTTCACCTCGAGTTTCCAAGTCCGTATACTTTATTCTTAAGTAATTCGTGAAGTTCAGTATCAGAAAAACTTTCTACGACAAATTATCAATCTTCATAACCAGAATAATTTACGCATATAGCCCTTCTCTACCCTTGAAAGCGTCTGTCAGTTCAAATATTATCATACTTTGCCTCTCATCTTCTGCCATATAATGGGATGGACTAAGACAGGTTGGAGCTGGGGAATTCTTTGGCGTAAAATTTGACCTAATATTCTTATTCTAAATGAGATTTTTATTTTTCATACTGGTAATTTGGGAAGGAAGCATTGCTATGTGGGATGCTTAAATGCTTGCATTTCTCTCTCTCTCTCTCTCTCTCTCTCTCTCTCTCTCTCTCTCTCTCTCTCTCTCTCTCTCTCTCTGTCTGAGAGGAGATCGTGTTTCGTCCAAACCGACTTGTAGAGACAGTATGATGGACAAACCCTGTTATAATTTTTTTTTTCACGTTCCTGTACTGCTGTTCCTCTGTTTACTCAAATACGGCATGTTATCTTGGTATAAGTTTTATTTCTTTAAAGTTTACAGTAGACCGCAATAAAAGAACTTTTCTTAATTTATTATTTGGGTGGATATTGTATCGCAGCGACAAACATGAACCATCGGGCTGTAGTGGTCTGTTGCTGCTTGGAGGCCGTCGAATGCTTTTGTAGTTAAATTTTTTCGTTTTTTTTTTTTATTATCATTATTATTCGACAAACGACGAAGAGAATATTTTGAACTTACAGAAATGTTTATGAATTGTGGATTAGCTAATTATTTAAATATATCTTCTATTCACTTGATAGTATTGTTACTTTTTTTCTTTTTATTTATGTATTTAAGTTTCATAAACGCATTTCCTACATGTTCATATGACCTTCAGCTAAGCTCCACTTAATACTAATTAAGTAAATTAAAGTCGCCATTTACATTTTGGTTGGGAACTTGCAGCTGTATTATATGAAGATTAAGAAAAAAAAACATGAAGTGGCACCTTTGCTTGCTCTGACTGACGCTTATATAATTCTTATTTTTATTTTTTTATTATATATTGTTCGCAAATTTTCTTAATATCATATATCATATACATATATGAGGTGTATATGCAGTTATTGATACTAAAGTGTTGATTAGAAAGTTCATAGAAGTACATATATTAACAGTGTACACGTCTTAATGTGTGTACGTGAGGAACTCGTGGAAGCCTGTGAGGGTTGGCAAGTGAGAGAGAGAAAGAGAGAGAGGGTCTGTCGTACTCGTTCCGTGCTTAGTCCTTTAGTTAGGGTTGTGATTGTGGTGTAGAGAAGACAGAAGAGTTGCTGTAGTGAACTCTTATTCCTGTCATTTCTCCTTCTGTCTCATCTCTGATCTATCATTCTTATGCTTAATATACCTGTCATCTGTCAGAATGTGACAGCAGCTTTCGGGTTCTCGTATTGAAATCAAGAAGATGTGTGTATTTTCTGAATGAGGAAAAAAATCGTGTAATTTCTAGCAAACCAGTGACATTTTTGAAACCTTTTCTGCTTTTTTATCACTTTATATCTTTCGTCGTCTAGTGGGTAGGATTCAGCAAGGTCAACCACCTTACTAGTGATGGAGATTACCTTGCTGACGCTCTTTCAAGTCGGCATTTTGGGTTTTGTGTTTGGCTCAGTGAAGGTGGGTCTGTTCCTTTGTTCACTAGTGTGCACTGGAACATCATGGCTGGCCCAAGTAGCCCTCTTTTTTCAGGGTTTCCTTTCCCACCCATTATCTGTACTCCAGATCTCTCCCCAAGCCCTAGCGAGCACCTTGATGGCTCCAATGAGAACAACAAGATGTTTGGAGAAGGGAACCTCACTCCAAGTGGAGGGCTCAGCCCTTGTGGAAGCATCAAATCCATTGGGGACAAAGAGCCACACTCGCCTAACTTAAAATCTAAAGGTGGCCATCTCCTTCACAACTTGCTACATCCTCTGGACTACTACCACAATCATCAGTTGAGAAGACGAAGCCGACACAACTCCGCGTCGAGCGATCACAGTGGTGATTTTCAATTCGATGCTGTGGGTCCCAGTTCCCCAAAGCGACCCCTTTCTCCCCTTCGTCTTCATCTCCCCTTGAAGCCTGGTCGCTCAAAAACACCCGATCCTCCCAGAGCTAAAAATGGAGAAACTCCTGAAAAACGTCCTCTTACACCCGAGCCATGGCCGGTCTATCGGCCATCAGTGCGTTCGAGACAAAGACCCAAATTTTTATTCACTCCAGTCAGCCCTCATGGAAACAATCAGGGGGGTTTACATAGCCCAAATATACAGTCCAAACCAGATTCTCCAGAATCATGGCCTGTTTACAAACCTACTCCTTGTCAAAGACAAATTCCAAAATTTGTAGTCGAACCTAGTAGCCCAGATAATAACCCTAAAAGAGGGAAGAGAGATTCACTAAGGTATGGTGGGGGTGGTAGATATTCAGATGGTAAGGATAGTCAACCAGATTCTCGAAGATACAGCATCGCTGACAGTGTTAGCAGCAGCGACAGTAGGAGCAGTTCTGGTAGTTGTAGTGATAGTGAGAGTAGCTGTAGTGTGACCGATCACGAAATAAAAAAGCCTAAGGCATGGATTATGGGAAGTAATGCCTCTGGAAGTGGAGGAAGCGAAGGCAGTCATCATTCCATAGATAGCAACTCGAGTGTTCATTTACACGTTCCATTAATAACTGTTCCCAAAAGACCAAGATCACCTCTGCGTATAAAGATACCTTCGCCTAACGATATCCGTAGAAGGGCTCAATCTCGATCTCCTAGCAGATCTCCTACTCATTTACATCCTAATCATGAATCTTCATCTAGGAGAAGAGCAAATTCCAAGTCTCCTAACAGACTTCATGCCGATCCACCCATATCACCTCTGGCACTGAATGATTTGGAACAGCGACATCGCAGTTTATCACACTCCAGCAGTAAGGACAAGGGATACGTTAGTTCATCATCTCTCCATAGCAATACTCACGAACCTGGCCTTCATGAACGATGCTTGAAAAATAACTTTGTGGCTAATTTAAAAGTTTTGGATTGTGAGACCGAAAAGCTTACGCATTCTCCCAGAGCTGGAAAGCCAAACAGACACCTGGATGATGATACCCACTCTTGGGATAATTTTTGGAATGACAACCCTGATGGGAATTGCCTCGGGGGTTCGAGGAGCTCTAGTAAGAAGTCCCTCACTTCCACGTCATCAGTGGAAAAACTTTACAGTATATATGATCAGATCATTAAAGAAGGTGAGTGTAGACTGAGGTGTTAAAATCTTGATGGCTTTGTCCAGGTTTTGATAATGTTTTATCTCACATGTCAGAAAGCCCTTATTTTTTAGCAACTTATAAGTGCAAGTGTTTTCTTCGGTTAAATTGACAAAAAGAAAATAAGAGCATGTTTCTCTTGTCAAAAGTCTGCAGGAAATTGTTAATTATACTTAGGAAAACCAGTTTAAATATGCATTTGTTTGCCATTTTGTGTAACTGTTGGACACAGACAGGCTTGAGCTGAAGTTTTAAGGCTCGATGCTTTTCTTAACACCTCGCACTGGGATTGAACACGGGGTTGTCGATTACTGAATCGAGTGATCAAATTTTGCAATTATGCACTTGTGATGTACAATATTGAATACATTTCCTTCGTATTTCATCATTGTGGATAATTTGCCTTTTTAATCCACTTATCAGAATGTAACTAGGTAATATATTTTCAAAATAGGTGAGCACGGTAGTGCAGTCGTCTAAACAATCAACTTGGGAGGTGACAGACCCGTGATCAAGCCTACCACGGGACATTAGGAATGGCATCCAGTTTTAATTCCCCAACTCTAACCTGTCTCTGTCCACCCTAAAAAAAGGGATTAATAGTAACACGTAAATGGCAAACAAACGAAATTTTTTCAAAATATCTTATTAGCTGTCTTGATATTGTTAAAAAAAATTACATTTAAGAAGTAATAATTGTTTTTTATTTGTTTTTGTGTTTTAATTTTACATTTAATTTTTCTCTTGCAAATAATATGCAGGCGGTATGTTGCACAAAATCTCGTTTTTTTAATTGAGCACAAGAAAGAGTTTGGCTATCATGGGTCAAAATTGGTTACTTGTGGTTATAGAGTTTGGCTATCATGGATCATAATTGGTTACTTGTGGTTATAGAGTTTGTCTATCATGGGTCATAACTGGTTACTTGTGGTTATAGAATTTAGCTATCTTAGGTCATAATTGGTTACGTTTGGTTGTAGTTATTATGGTTAAAATATTTCTAATGTTACCTCATAGTATATAAAGGTATTGATAGACTGCAGAATATGTTCATA
Organism: Halocaridina rubra; assembly: GCA_037179515.1. Lineage (NCBI taxonomy): Eukaryota > Metazoa > Arthropoda > Malacostraca > Decapoda > Atyidae > Halocaridina > Halocaridina rubra. Next base: position 93,632 of record JAXCGZ010022831.1, on the reverse strand, counting down.
ATTTTTTTGTGAGTTTGAGTGAAATGGGTCATAAGAATACTTAAATGTAACAAAATAATATCGGACCCTTGTTGAAGTAGGTTAATCTGTCTGGAACACACACTCTCTCTCTATTTTTTTTATGAGTGTGACACCAGGACAACCAGACAAAAGCAGGAGCTTAAGGACAAAACAGAAACAAGAGGATGATAAATAGTAAACAATAGGCTGAAACAGTAGTAAAGGTAATGAAAACCTAATGATGATAAGAAAGAAAGCAAATAGAAACAGATGCTGAGTGTTGTGAGTTGTCAAATGTAAAGGAATGATAAGAAATGTGTAACAGATACACCATAATATTCTGTGTAGATGGAATTTACTAATTGCTATTTTTTTTTATTCTCTAGCCTGTATTGTTTACCTGTAGCTATATGACTGTAATCCCTTCCAGTATTTTACATTGTGCTGTATGTGTACCATTATTACACCATGATATTTGTGTGGCAAAGTGGTAACGCTCGAGACTTTGATTCATCAAGTTGTGGGTTCATGGCCCGTCACAGTCTGAGGTTAGAAAGGGCATTCACTCAGGGTAATGGTGGTACTTGCTACAAACAAAGTATATTGCAAGAAGGCGCCACCCTAGTCCAAAGTAGAAAAGGGAGTTTGTGATGTAAAACTGATGATATTTAACAGTTATGCCAATACTGAAAGAATTATTGATCAACATATTATTATAGCTATGGTTATCACCTCATATATGTCACAATTTCAGTGATAACACTCGGTTGACTATCTTTTATTATGAAATAATTATTTTTGCCACAGCTCATAAATGCTACTTTTTGTGGATTATTATTATTATTATTATTATTATTATTATTATTATTATTATTATTATTCCGTGGGTTAGTTGGTGGCGTTTGCGGCTTTGATTCGTCAGGTTGTTGGTTTGTGACCCGCCAAAGTCTGAGGGTAGAAAGGGCATTCACTCAGAGTAACAGTCGCAGTTGCCTTAACCTAAGTTGTTCAAAAGAAGGCAACATCCTAGCCCTTAATAGAACAGGAAGTCCCTGACGTAAAACTGGATCATATAACAGCAAACCCATATAGAAATGGGCTAAAGCTGAACAAAAAGAATATTATTATTATTGTAAGTCAAGCAACAAGCTCAGCTGGAAAAAGTCAAAAAGACTATACACCAGATGGTTCCAGCAGGGGAAACAACTTGGTGATGCAAAGAAAAAATAAAAATAAAATTTATTTTTGATGCTACAATCATTGCTCTTATGGTTACATTTTGGTTCTGTTCACATTTTTCAAGAAACTCCTTCCTCTGGCTTGGGAAGGGATGGAAATATTACTGTATATACACTGTACAGTATTCGAGTTTCCCTAATATTGATGAGGGGGGTCTGAAAATCCTTCCCTTCTTGAATGTATCTTGCCATAAAACAAATGTCTGAATGGTTTAGGATATTATATATATATATATATATATATATATATATATATATATATATATATATATATATATATATATATATATATATATATATATATATATATATATATGCTTACGGGAAAGAACCCTGTGCTCCTAGCTTCCCGTCTCCTGATTTTTTTTTTTTTTTATCGTGACACCCGGACAGGCCAAAAAAAAAAAAAAAAAATCTGCCCTCATTGGACCTGGGCTCGAAGAAAACATTAAGTGAAAAGAAACAGAGATGGAGAGTGTTGTGGCTTGTCAAATGTGAAAGGATAATAAGAGATATGTAATGAGTAGCCATGAATATTTGGTGTTGATCTAGGCATAGAAAGAAAACCATAGCTGAAGGAAAACTTAACATCAAACTGTTCTGGATAGTCTTATTTAAGTCCACAAGATTCTTCAGCTGTAGTATCACAACGGGCGGTTGGTGCCATAGGCCAACCTACTACATGTTTGGTTTAATTTCTATACATATGTGTGTATGCGGGTGCATGCATGTGTGTGTATTCAGTATTATTACATGAATTCACCTTATATTGCTAATTCATGCCAAAACTCATGCCTAAAGTTGAAAGTACCCTTCAAGATGAACTAGATGTGTGTACTTGCATGTCTGTGTATGTGTACAGTAATATCTCGATAATCCACTGTATATCTTTAATTCATGCCAAAAACTCATGACTTTACTTGAAAATACCCCTTTATGATGAAGTAGACCCCGTTTGAACCTGTATAAGCAACCTCATGATGTCGATAACACAATTATCGCTGTTCAGTAGCTCAACTTTTTCAATGTCTTTTTAATATATATACATGATTTGAAGTATATGGAAGGTTGACAGTATGTTATATACAGAGTCCTGAACATACATGGTTTTTGTACTTATGCAAGGTGTGCAGGAACCAATTGTGAATGCATGAATAATAAATAATAAATAATATATGACTCCTAGAATAACTATTTTTATTTTACAGTGTTTGTATCCCATGATTACAGTATAGTTATGCATTTATATTTATATATTACATGACCACACGCACATACAGTGTCTGTTAATCCCTCATGTAATGGTGGTGGCTGAGTCAGAGTATGCACATTCACCAGTACCCAAACATACCTCGATCAGTACATGTACTCAACCAGTTATATTTTTTTACAGGTCAAATGCGAAGGCACTCTGGGGATGCAGACAGAAGACGTCATGGAAGCGGATCTCACTCACACACTTATTTACGTGGGGAGATGGACCCCAATCAGTTGGCTATACTCTTTCGTGATTCTCGTGGGGTGAGTGAGGATATTATTATTACTCTCTCTCTATCTCTCTAGTTATAATTAAGAAAATCTTTAACTGAGATAATATTCATCAATATTTTTAATTGTTGAAAAACGTATCAGTTGTATCCATATCTCCCCTTCCCTTTTGTCCTCCTCCATTACTCCATACATCCTCATGTCCTCCCTTACAACATCCATAAACCTCCCCTTTGGCCTACCTCTCCCCTTCCTGCCTTGCAGCTCCATACTTCTCCCAACATACCCCTCATCCTTCCTCACCACATACCCAAACCATCTCAGCCTCGCCTCTCTTACCATGTCCCCAAACATCCCACCTTCACTCTCCCTTTTGCCCTTTACCTGTGTGTGTCACATCTGTAGGACGTGTCCCTAAGGGGAAGTAAATGGCAAATATCCTTCATATGGGACATTAGTAATTTCAAATTTATGTGCCATTCTGTCATGTGGTAGTGGAGAGCCAATTGATATCTGGCATCTGGAGTTATGATGCCAAATATAAGTCAATATTTTAACCAGCTGAAGTACTTTAAATTAGTCAGTAGACTATTTGATGTCAAGGGGGACAGTAGAAAGTTTTTTCCACTGAGGCATGGCAGACATTACCTCTTGCACTTGGGTGTAATTTATTTAGTTGACATCTCGCAGGGAAAGGGTTATTGTACACATGCAATAACGTTTTCATTATTTGTCATGCCTCAAGAAAATTAATGTACCTCCAACTCTTCTCCCTTCAGTTCTTCCTCCTGTCTTTCTTTTGTCAGCAGGACTGTCTCCAAGCCGTACAGAATAGCTGAGCTTGCTACCATTTTGTAAACTTTACCTTTCACTCTTGCAGTTACCCTTTTGTCACATATCTCGCTTGTCACTCCTTCACCTACTCCATTCTGCATGCACACTCCTCTTCACCTCTCTACCACATTCTCCGTTACCTTGAAAGATAGACCCCAAGTACTCAAGCTCATACACCTATTTACCTCTAACTTTGTTATTTAAGATAAAGAAAAGATGAAAATAGAGATTTTACTCATAGTTTATTGAAAATTGATCAGCTGCTCTTGTTTGGTCTCATAGAACCTAAAATGGGTTCATGTTTTGTTATTGTGCTACTTAGAGAGAGAGAGAGAATTATCTTAAAAATAGAATTAATAATGCTGTAGTTGTCAAAACTTACTACAAGATAGATATTTAGTCATAGCTAAGCTTTACTAAAGCTTAAGGTCGAAGCAGGAGATGGGAGGCTTGTCGACATTAAATGTAGTTTGGAAGAAAAATTGATGTACTGATACCAATTATACTATAAATATCATTATTGCGTTCAGATAAATGAACATGATTAATTAAGAAAAATAATATCCTTCAATCCATGTATGTTGCCTGATAGAAGTGTTTCAATTTCCGATGCTGTCTCCGTCAGCTTTGTCTGTCTAAGTAATGCGTTAAATTTCTTCTTGACAGTTACCAGCAGCTGATCCTTTCCTGGAGAATATTAGTAGGAGTGACCTAGGTAAGTACAGTTCTACTAAGCATAGTAAATGTTTACAGATTTTCCTTTTTATATGTAATTTTGGTAAGTATGACTTAAATTTCGATTACAAGGGATGTTTAACATCGTCATCACCTCTAAAGCCATGAGGCCCCATGGAGAGTATGTTGTGTTGTTGGCGTATGTGGTTGTAGTGTATTTGTTTGTGTGTGCACAAGCATCATTGACATAGTTGTCCAGCCTTTTCTGATGGAAGAGGAACAGCAAAAGTGATCACAAGCAACCCTTGCCCATCAAAAGCCATGAGAACATCGAAGTGCCTTCACTCAAGCAGGTGATTACTGCTGCTTGGAAGTTTTTCATTATGAGTGAATTGTTCTCCAAGTCCTTGTTTTGAGGGTTATTTTGTTGTGTTGTGATTGAAAGGAAATCAATTCCTGTGTGAGGAAAGTTCCCTTTTAAAGAGCAGCTCCCAGTTCTGTCTTATTTATTTACTTTTTTACATCAGACATTCCTCTTTCATGTGGAATTGTAAGATAGAATTAAGATCCACAAACAAAAATATCTCATTGTAATATACAATAAGTTAACATTGTGGTCTTGAGGATGATTTTATTTGCAAGAGCCACATACTTCGATCATTATAAAGCAATTATCATTTTATCCTTTATGAGGGGACAACAATAACTCCTCCGTAATCACTTATGTGTCGGGAACAAGGTGACTGGGCATCCGATCCTTTGTATATTCCTCCCACAAATAGTCAAGATTCTTGTGTTTGACTCACTTGCCCCTTACCAATTAGTGCCCATTTAATAAAAGGAGAGGACACAAACTTGTTGGTGCTGGGGGATAAAGGCTGGATGTCGTACCCATGTTAGTAGCTTCCAGACTCGTGCACTCTGCCACTGGTCAAGGAAATCCGCAGTCGATCCCGGCCTTTACCACAGAGCTCTTAAGGAGTGTATGATGTGAAGATACATGCTGGATTTTTTCTCCCTAAACTTTTGGGTTAATAATCTATTTATTTGTATGATAGGGCTGTAAACCTCCTTGTAACGTGCATTGCCAATCAAGAGCACACCAAAGCACGTAACCGTTCGTCTAGCCTCAGTTACATGCTGATTCATCTTTAATTTTTCTTACAAGGAATAACTACCATTCCCTGTCTTCAGTACTAAAGCTGCCAGTTTCATCCCTCTCACTGCCTTTAGTACAGCAACCAATGCACATTTAAGGGACCCAGTTACTAAGGCCGTCAAGTTTGGAAGGACAGACTTGATTAATGTGGGTTCGTTTCTGCTGCTAGGTGTTAGGAATTTCATTCAGTCTTACTCCAACATCCCAAACTTGTCTGTGTCTACCCCCATTCGAATAGAAAGTAATAGTGACATTAAATGGGAGAAGTAATTAGTCTTTATTATAGTGAGAAGTTGACATTTCACAAAGGATTTTTTTTTTTACCTGGCACAAATAGTCTCCATTTGGGAGTGGGCAAAGTTGGCTTTAGGCTTGGGGAATTTAGGCTGGATGCCCCTCCTATCGCCCTGCTGTGGGCTGAAATGCAAGCCCATTACCTCCCAAGTCAAACACTCCTCCATCTACTCTACGGCGGTCCCCATTTTACAATAGGACTTGGCATACTTTGATTTGTCGGTTCCTCCTTCAAACAAAAACATTGCATAAAATTGTGAATGTAAATTCTGTTACTTTGATATTCAGTTTTCAAATACTTCGACTTACTATTTTGTATTCAGATTCAGGATTGGTTGTACCTGCGATTGAGCCTACAGCAGGGCATTAGGAAGGGCATCCATCCCTAAATCCCCAGCTCCAGCCTGTCTGTATCCACCTGTGTTATGGGGATTAATATTGATGCATATTTTGTTTGGATAGATTGGAAAGGAAATACACAAATGTTTCATAAGTTATCATTTTTCAATAATAATTTTTATTTTTGTTCTAAATGAAGGTGTAAATAGATTTTTATTATATTTTTTATAAGAATTTGATAGGGGGCCATAACAGGGTGATAGAATGGGTGAGTCAGGAAGCCGCAAACACGAGTTGGATTCCACCTTAGGAAATGCATCCAGCCTTAGTTCCCCAACATGTTTGTGTCCACACTCATTGGAATGGGAACTAATTGTGATGCATAAAATGTCATAAACATTTAATTAATTGTAATTATGTAATTTATATATATATAAACAGTATTTTATATAAGAAAATGCAGTTATCACTTAAATATTGCCATCTTTTACATAAAATATCTCAGTGTTGGGGACTACGTTAGTGTAGTAGTTAAAGCTTTTGACTTTTAAAGTGACAAGCCTGTGTTCTTTATCACTGTGCGGCATTAGGAAGTGCATCCTGCCTTAGTTCCCCAGCTCCAATCTGTCTGTGTCTATCCCCAATCAAATGGGAAATAATAGTGACACAAACGAAAAATAATCTCAGCGTTGTGTGTGTATAACTTGAGTGTGTAGAAGGAGCTGAAGAGAATGCGTGTGTTAAGATTACAAGAAATGCCATTTGATTGAGTAGGGGGTTGCAGTAGCTCGATTGGAGAGAGAAAGGTGTATTTAAGTTCTGGATTAATTGCCGAAGGGGTTGGCCACTGTGGCCAAGTGGTAATGCTCACAACTGTAATTCGTCAGGTCATGAATTTGCTCCCAGCCATGGTCTTAGGTTAGAAAGGTCTCATTAATTGCTAGGGAGCATGTTTTGTCGGGAAAAGCTAATAGATTTTTTGTTCTTGTCATGTCTTGGTCTATCATTCCTATTAGGAACAGATGTCAGGAGATAGATAGTTTTATTAAATAATTATGGTGCAATACAGGCTAACTCAGGGGGTCTGTGGTAGCTCAGAGGTAGAGCACGCAAGTCTGGAAGTAACAATCTTGACTAATTTTTGGTTCGATCTCCCTGCAGGGCGTTAGAAAGGGAATCCAGATTTAATCTCCCTGCTGCGACATGTCTGCATAATCCATATTCAATTGAGGACTAATTGTGACACTTGAAAATGGTAGAAAATAAAAAGCCTTGCCAATATTTTACTTTACTTGAATACAGCCCAGTGTGGTTCAGTGGTAGCTTCTAAGGTTGGGAAGATACTGGCCGCAGGTTTGATCCTGCCGCAGAGATGGATTAGCTTTCACTATCTCCTGCTGTTACTGATTAAACTGGAGAATTGTTGAGGGTTGGTGATTTCCTATAGGTCTAATGATTATTTAGACTGCTTGGTGATTACTGGGTCCACGTAATTGGAGAGGGGTTTGGGCCCCTGCTATATAGTAGATATATATCCAGGTTTTGTGCTGTTACTGTCATTTGCTTCTGCCTTTCATTATAGACCTTCAACCTTTAACTAGCAAACGTTATGATTGTATCATAGAACTCTTATTAAATAAAGACAAAACTTTGGTATTCGTAACTTAAGTATTTGTAACGTACCTGATTTGGTTACAAGATGCTGCTACATTGCAATGATAGCTGGGTGTTGACAAGAAAAAAGTCAGGTTTCATGTCTAATTTGAGATTTATTTGTCTGGGCTGTCTTTGAAGGCCGTGGTAGCTCAGTGGTATACCACATGGGTCGGGAAAGGACTGACTTGAGTTTGAAACTGCCGTGGGACATTAGGAAGGGTATCCAGCCGTAATCCTCTGGCTCTAACCTGTCTTTGTCCAACCCCCATTCATGGGGACTAATTATGACACACATAAAATGGTGCTTTAATCTAGGCTGTAACATGCTTAATAAATAATTACAAGGAGAGCTAAGGAAATTTCCAAACTTTTCAGTTTTAGGATAACTACCCCCTGACAGTTGCCCCACAGGACAGCTGCCCTCACAGGACAACTGCTCCGGACATTTTATTTTAATTTCCAGTTTATATTTCTGAAATTGAAACTGCACCATGCAAATTTAACCTAAACTAAATCTTATTATTGGACAATTCTCCTCATTGGAGAATAAATGTGGCAACTGCCAACGGGCAGGTGTCTGGAGGGCAATTTTTGGGGCACTTGTAATTGTCCAGGGGGCAATTTTCCTTATACAAAACTACGTTTAAAGTTGGGAAGGACAGAATTTACAAATAATATTCAAGATATGAATTAAACAAAAGAAAAAAACTTGCATAGATTATAATTATATATTTATATTGACAGATTACCTCTGTCTCATTTTGCTTTAGTTATTTTAATGAGTGACACCGGCACGGGCAAAGAATATTGTTCTCAGCAAGTCTAGGCATCAAGAAAACATTCAAGAAAAGGAAAGAGAAACAGATGGGGAGTGTTGTGACTTGTCAGAAGTAAAGGGATAATAAGAGGTGTAAAAAAATACGCCAAAATATTTGATATAGATGTAGACTTAGGAAAAGAACCGTAACAGTTGGAAAATAAACACTGAGCTGACCTTACCATTCCTATTTCAGTGCAAAGCCTTTGGTTGTAGTATTGCAGTGGGCAACTGGTGTCATGGGCCAACCTTCTATGGTTTGCTCTAGTTGAAGTTATTGTAAACAGTTCTTTTAACTGCAAGATAATTATAATTTTACTTAACTCCAAGGATAATACTGTATATTTCTTAGGTTTACATATACTGTACAGTATACAGTGGCCTCATTCCCCCTCGTAAGGGAAGGTGGCCGAGTCAAAGCACTGGCATTCATATCTCGATTACTCTTCTTAGCTCCTTTGTGATAAAGGGATGTCATAATTCCCTCCACTACTCTGCTTGGGTCATCCACAGTGTAAATGGGCAAGGCTATTTTGCTGTGCAGTGCTGAATTAGTTTCTTACAGTAACAATCCACATTAATTTAATTTGTTATTGATTGGCCGTCGTGTTCGAATGGTAATGCTTGAGACTTTGTTTTGTCAGGTTGTTTGTTCGACGCCTGCCATGGTCTGAGGATAGAAAGGGCATTCACTCAGGGTAATGGTTGAACTTCCCTAAACCAAAGTCTATCATAAGAAGGTACCATTCTAGCCCTTAGCAGAAAAGGGAGTCTATGACGTAAAACTGACCACATGACATAGCATTGGTTTGCATTTATAGAGAAAATTTTACCATAATAAACAAGGTCTATTCAAGTGTAATTTTTTTTAACTTTACCTTATACTGTACCGGAAATACTGGGATGACAGCCTTTCCAAAATTGAATATTTATCTTTAGTTTGTAACTAATTAGTTACCCTTTCACATATAAACAATTAACAATCATAGAGGTTAATCAAGTATAGTTAAAATATTTCTAAGTTTACAACTACTTAATTAACTCTTCTAACTATCAAACATTTCAGTCTAATTGTGTCAGAGGTCAAACAGGTCACATATTTACAGGTCAGCATATTTAAAATTTAATTCACTTGGCATTTTAACTCTATACAAAATCAATATACATTTTATATAAATATTTTTTAGAAATTTAAAATATATCTAAGTTTGCAACGAAGTATTTAACTCTTTCACTATAAAACATTTCGTACTTACATTGTTGGAGGTCAGAAAGGTCACACAATTATATTTTACGGCTTTTAGACACATACATTTTTCTTATAAAATTTAATTATTAATTATTGTGCTATCTTGCATTATTTTGAGTTTCTCTCTTCTATTTATATTCAAATTGATTTATTTTTGAATAATAATTTAAATAGTTCATAATGTCTGAAATTGGCGCTCGCTTGGCATCCGTACCAGTGCCAGGCTACTGCTTCTGAACTATTTTTGTCCTGACTCCCTTGGTTACATCTCTTGGCCCTGGCTTAGACTTCGCTCTCATGCTCTCAATATTCATTGCATTCGCGATTCAGATAATCAATTGTAGCAAATTGTAATACCCAATATTTGATTTTCATGGAATTTTTTAAAATATTTAACATTTTATTCTCTGAACTATGTATTCTCACGGTTTCATAGAAAGTATTGTGAATTTCCATCACAGCAGTGTCTTGCGATCTTTCATGTAGGTGGAGTAATTTTTTTTTTTTTTTTTTTAAAGGTAAACACTAGAGGGGTGTTGAAGGAAAGGGGGTGATCCCATTCAGGGGGGAGGGGGAAAAGTGTTGGAAGTGTTGTCAGTAGAGGCACTGAGAGAGCCTGCCAAAGTGTGCCAGTGTTCTCAAATCTACTAGTGGCTGTGATGCTGTGATTCTGATATGCAAAATGTAAGGGAGCTTATGTTGAGAAGACTTGAAAAACTTGAGGAATCTTTTCATATATAACAATAACTAGTAAAAAATAACTGACATAACCAAAATAGCTGATGGGTGTCTTCAAGTTTTGCATATCAAAGAGAAAGCATAGGAAATAATATTTATATCAATTAAAATGTTATTTATCAGCAGAGTTCATCGTGTAGGTGATACAAGACGCTTGTGGATTATGAACAGACGAAAGTGAATTATTTCTTACCTCAGTTTAATTAAAGTCATTTAACAGATTGTATCTAATTGCAAGTGATGGTTTACCTTATTTCAATGAAAGTTTCTGATCTCTGTTAAACTCTTATAACATATTACATCTAATTGGAAATGATGATTTTCTTAGATCATGGGTAACGAGCGATACCCTCGGTAATGATGCAAATATACCAGTCTAACGTTTATGCAAGAGACCCCAAAAACGCAAAATACTGACAATCATTTTGCAAACGAGGCGCAAAAGGGCTTTTGGCTTCTATTTTGTGTTATCAAAGTATTAGTTTGCAAACTAGAACTTATTACAAACAAAATGTCCATTTGTTTGTACACATACAGCAACTACCTTACTCCGTTTTTCGACGACGACGAAGGGGAATATCCGCTCTCATTGATTAAGGTGTTCGAACCCATCAGCAAAGCTGATACAGAGGAATTTTTGAGCTTTATTAAGGATGGTAATTTATGGTGATAATTGTATTTTGTGTATGTTAAATTTTTATAATTTTTGGTAATTGCTGTATGCTGTGTATTTAATACTTTCAAGTCAGTAACTATTTGATTATTTCAGTATTGATATATATTTTATGGATCTTGTAAAAAAGAGGAACCCCCAGAAACCATGTAAATTTAAATTACCTTGTAAATTGTTAGGTTAGGTCTGGTCAGGTTTTATTGAGTTATATGATTTGCCTTGTAAATATGATTAACTCCAGAACACCCAGGAGTTACTCTTCTTCACAAGATCCAATTTCTTTTCTCTTCTATAATTGAAATTACAGCACTTACCTTCTCACATGCGTATGTTGTGATTTATTTCATATCACGGACGCCTTTTTCCACTAAGAGCAAGGACATTGCCTTCTTGCAAAATACTTTGGTTTTGGCTAGTGTGACTGCTACCCTTAGTAAATGCTCTTTTTAACCTCAGATCATGAACTCATGACTTGACGAATCATACTTACAAGCGTTATGGCTCGACCTTGGTGACCACTTCTCTCATGCCAATGATTAAATTAAATATATTATTTAAAACTAATATTATATATATTTTGCAATTAGTGAAGTCCTGTAACTCCAAGTCTGCATGAAGTGCAGTTTGATCCCACTGCTGGACGATAATAAAGGCATCTAACTATAATCCCACAGCTCCAGCATGTCTGGATAGTGTGTGTGATTTGGGAAGCTATTAATTTGGGTTGTAGTCCATCTTGGGGTGTCAGAAATGGAATCTGCCCATAACCCCTTTACAGCTCATCATGTCTGTGTCTGCCCCAATTTGAATGGGGAATAAATGTGATGCATAAAACGGTGCATTTAATGCATATTACGGCAAGATGATTCCTCCCTAAGCATTTGCAGTTTTGGAATAGGTACAGAAGTCCGTTTGTAAATAGAATTGTTCTTAAGTTATGTCTAGGCAAAATAGAGTACTGTACAGTACATTCATATGTAGTACTGTACAGTACTTAGGCTAAAGACACTTAACTACTATATAAAACATTAATTATATAGTATTGATGAATTTTAATACAGTAATAATAATGTAATATTACAGTACAGTAATACATGCAGTAGTAAATGGGTAGGTTTTTGTTCGTATCATCGCATGTTTGCAACTAAGATGTTCATGAGTAGGGAAGCATCTGTACATACATACATATACAGTTGCTACAATCCCACTTGGAATGGTGGTGACCAAGTCAAAGCAAAATCTTAGCCAAACTCACCCTCTAGAGTCCTTTGTCAGGCATGCTGCGATTATTTATGTCTGAATATGTAATTTTCTATCTGTCATTGTCAGTGCCCATCTGTATGGGCAAAATTTTCCCATCCATACTAAATATATCTCATAATTAATTCTACATGTATTATGCTCTGGATAAGTACTACTAGATATTGTGCTGTACAGGTACATACATACATACAAGATGGCTGCAGTTCTTGACCAGAGTCAACAGACCTCTATCACTTTTCTTAGCTCCTTTGGGCACAAGGGTTTACCACATTCTCCTGCCCACTGCTCTGCTTGCATCATTCACAGGGTAGGTGGGCTAGGATCTTTTGATGTGAGGCCCGACACCTGCAGCTGGCTTACCCATAGTTTACCCCCACCACTTCATTGCTCAGCAGCCTCACTTACCCCCCATGGCAGTGTAAAGTGGTGACTATGGAATTTTCCCATTGATCAAAGCATTACCTAACATTATCCCCCCATTTTTTCCTCTAGACATATTTACTCAAGTCTTTCAGCACTGTAACTGAAAATGGGTAAGAAACAGATATACATGCTGAAAATCGGGCCCACAGTAGCTCAGTGTTAGAGTGCGCAAGTAGGGAAGTCACAAACCTGATTTCCTCAGTTTTTATCCCACTTGGGGCATTTGGAAGGGCATCCAGCCATAAATCCTCAGCATCAGCTTGTCAGAGTTCACCCCCACTCGATTGGGGATTAATCGTGACCCACATAAAGGGTTAAAAAAAATATTTTACAAAGATGTTTCATAAAAAGCTTTATAAAAATAATCAGGGTACTTATGAGTACAGTCTCCCCCAAATATCTGGCTCCCACATATAAACTGTCATTCTGGCATTTCCCTTTATGTGCTGTCAAGAGTGACCTAATGTACTAATTTTTTTAAGACATTAATATAAGCTGTAATGTTGGGGATCACAGTAGGTGAGCGGTCATTGTGCTCGAATCAGGAATTGACAGACCTGCAATCGAGGCCTCCGTGGGGTTATCCTGTGCTTAGGAAGGGTATCCATCTTTAATACCCCATCCACACTGTCCACCCCCTTAATGGATATTAGTAATAATACTTAAAATGAGGATTACTTTTAAGGTATGATGTGGAGTGGTTGGAGGGGGGAATTTTGCTAACCCTGTATCCCCAAGGATGTGAGGAGTTATCGAGGTGTATTAGTTTTAGGTGAATATGTGTGCTTTGACTTGGCCCCATCATTTAAAGGGGGGTTGCACCCATTGTATAAGTGTGCATGTATGGACGAATGTATGTACATGTTTGCATGTATGTTTATGTACATATGTATGTATAAGTTATGTTTACCTATAACATTAGAAGCCTTCCAAGAATAACTCGCAGCCAGCCAAAGACAGTTGGCTCTGGCCCAGCTCAAGGTGTACTTTAGCTTGAGGTAACTTATTCGCGTCATAAGCAGATTTGTCAGTCTTTATTAAAGGGTGATTTAACGTCAAACACTTTCTCAAAAAGGTGATTTAATATCAAACTTATTTTAAGTGGTGATTTAAATCAGTTCTTTCTTAAAGGGTGATATAATATCTCACTGATGTAAATCACAACTCTTTCTTAAAAAGGGATTCAAATCAAATTCATTCTTAGAGGTCAATTTAATATCAAACTTCCTTAAAGGTGGATTTATATCACAACTCCCTCTTAAAGGAAATTTAAATGACTACTTATCATAGAGGAGAATTTAAATCACAATTCTTTCTTAAAGGGTGATTTAAATCACAACTTTCTTATGAGCTGATATAAATCAACTCTTTTCTTAAAGGGTGATATAATATCAAACACTTTTAAGACGATTAAATATTACATTCTTTTCACAGAGTATGATGTAAATCACAACTCTTTCTTAAAAGGTGATTTAAATCAAAATACTTTCTTAAGGATTTTATTGTGAAATTGATGAAAATTTTACTTGTGCATAAAAACATTATAAAAAATAATTAGATTACAGTTTTGTTGAACCTTTGCATTATTAGGAAAACAATACAATTAATGATGTTGTCTTGGCAAGGATGAGCGGAAAAGAATTTTGATGGCATTTGATGCGCAGAAGTCGGTGATTGTCATAAGATGCTGCGTTATCTAATATTCTTATCTACAAGTGAATTATTTTTTTTATGTCACTTTAAGTCCCCATTTGGGGGGTAAGAGCAAACAGATTGAGGCTGGATACCCTTTCTATTTCCCTGCCATGGGTTCGAACTCGGGTCTTGTCACCTTCATAGTCGAGAATCTGCCGCTGTGCTATGGCAGTCCCTTTTTATCTACGAATTATGTAACTGAAAATAATGGTGTCATGATGTGTTAATTTCTTATCTGCATATTCTTCACGCATAATTTGTTGCGTGTAATTAATATCCCAGTAGTACATTGCCACAGAGGCCCAGTGGTTGGAGCTGTTAACTTGGGAAGTGACAGACCCATGTTCGATCTCAGCTTATGAATGACTTACTGGTAGTACATTGCCGCAGTAGTGCAGTGGTTAGAGCGCTTGATTCGCAAAGTGACAAACCCATACTTGAGTTCATCATGGGATGGTAAAAAGGGCATCCATTTGTAATTCCCCGGGTCCAACCTATGTCCACCCTCATTCGTATGAGGATTAATAGTGACACATGAATGGTGATTATATATAAATGGCAGGTTAGTTTTATTATTACCTTAACCGTGTTATCTTGCTTGTTGTAAAAGTTGACTTTATGGGACAGAGCGATGGAACTGGGATTTTCCTCTCCCAAAGGAGGGTGTTGTGCATAGATAAGTATTTATGGAAAGCACAGGTGTCGTCTGCATACAGTTTGTGTGTACCTCCTCTGTGATGTAAAACTCGACTAAATGGAGCAAAGGGAACTAAAAATACCCTCCTTCGTACTTACTTCCCACAAAGAGGAAGGTTTTATGCTTTGACTCCCCTATTTCCCCTAATAAAGGGGTTCATGGCCTTTGTGATTGGATTTACATCACAGACTCCCTTTTCTACTAAGGTCAAGGATGGTGCCTTCTTGCAAAGGACTTTGCTTTTTGGAGGTGTGACTGTTATTCTGAGTGCGTGTCCTTGCTAACATTTTGTATAGATACATTTTTATGGAATACAGAGATGTTATCTGCTTAATTTCACCCATTTTTTTTGGTGATAGGTGCCAATCAGTGCCTTCTGCATAAATACACCCATTTTTCCTCAAAAAAAAAAAAAAAAAAAAAAAAAAAAAAAAAAAAATTCAGGCAGTGCCTTTCTTTATCGCTTGTTTTAAAGGAATGACACCGAAGAAGTTGGCTCTGAATAGATTTGGGGAAGGTTTTAGCACAGTGGCTAGAGAACTTGACTTGGGGAAGTGACTGAGCCAAGTTTGAGCCCACTGCAGGAAGTTAGAAAGAGCATTCAGCTTTAATTTCCCAGCTACAACCTGTGTTCACACCCATTCAAATGGGGATTAGTAGTGACAAAACAGCAACCAACAACAATCTTAGTTATTTATTTCTATGTTTATATAATTTCCAAGCAATATCTGTGGCAAATTAATTTCTGTTATAGATTGTTTTGTTAGTTTTTTCAGTTTGCTATCTCATTTTACAGCAATAGTTGGTACTACATGTCAAAAGGTTTCTATATTTTATGGTGAATTAGTAAAATTAGGGTGTGGAATAATGCCAGCATTGCAATAAAGAGTTGTAGCATTTTAGTTTTTTTTCTATGCCATCTGGTTTATAGTTTTTGTTGGCTTATAATAATGATATAACCATTTTCGTCATTTGTTATATACAGTACTATATAATGGGGAGCAGGCTTGACATGGGAACTGCTGTTGAGAAGAGGTTAGAGCTCTCGATTCGGGAAGCACCAAAATGGTGATCGAACCCACCGTGGGTCATTAGGAAGGGCAGTCACCCTTAATGCCCCAGCTCTAACCTGTCTTTGCCCTCCCCTTTTTGAATGGGGATTAATAGTGGGACCTAAAATAGAAAAAGGCTGATGTTTAATAGTACAGATGCTCCCATACTTACGAACAACAGTTATAAACATTCGCAGATACGAACAAAAACCTACCCATGTATTGCACTGCATTATTACTGTATTAAAATTCTTTAATTTTGTATACTTTGTTTTTTGTAGGAGTTAAGTGTCTTTAGCCTAAGTACTGTATAGTATTGCATATGTATGTACTATACAGTACTTTTTTTTTATCCTAAGCATAACTACCAAACAATTCTACTTATGAACGAACTTCTAGAACCTAACTTTTTCTTAAGTAGGGGAGTGTCTGTACTACGTTGAAAAGCATAGTATTTCGATTATTTTAGATGCAGAATCATCAGTAATAAATTCCATCTTTTGCAGAGGAAGATGAATCGCAGATCTTTGTAAAGTTCTTCAAATTCCATCACACGTATGACCTCATTCCCCTCAGCGCAAAGCTCGTCGTGTTTGATACGAGACTTCAGGCTAAAAAGGTGAGTGGCTTGTTTGTATGTGCATTTCCATTTAATGGGAAATAGCTGAGAATAATTTATATTGAACGGAGTTACAGTACATTACATTTTCTGTGAGGAGTATAGCATTGTAAATAACATAGTTGATGACCATGTTTGTCTTGAAAGGATAGCAATGCTATCAATTTAAGTAATGCGATCCCAACTTACAAGGGAGATTCTGGCCAAGGTATATATATATATATATATATATATATATATATATATATATATATATATATATATATATATATATATATATATATATATATATATATATATATATATATATATATGATTGACTTCCTTTCCTAGTTAGGGCTATGTTGGCGCATTCTTTTAAAGTACAGTACTTTGGGTTTGGCTGTGACCATAACCCTGAGTGAATGTCTTTTCTTACCTCAGACTGTGGCAGGTCTGAAACTGATGACTTGACAAATCAATTTCATGTGCCCTTCCTCCTGCCCGGGACAGCTGCACACGCACAAACACAATTTATTGTGTGACGGGCACCAAGAAAGCATAAAGCAAAGAGATACAGATGGGAGTGTTGTGACTTGTCAAATGTAATGGGATAGTAAGATATGTGGAACAAGTATGCCAGAATATTCAATGTAGATGTAGGCATAGGGAAAGAATCGTTACTGAAGGAAGACTTATCACCAAGCTGCCCTGGCCTGTCCTAGTTAAGTCAGAAATTCTTTCAGTTGTAGTATTGCAAAGGCGGCTGCCCTGGCCTGTCGTATGTAAGTCCAAAAGACCTTCAGTCTTTAGTATATATGTACCATATTCATAATTCTAAATATAAACTATTATCTCTCAGGCATTCTTCGCTCTGGTGTACAATGGAGTTCGAGCCGCCCCACTCTGGGACTCTGTCCGGCAGTGCTTTGTGGGCATGCTCACAATCACGGATTTCATCAGAATATTACAAAACTTTTACAAATCGCCCAATCGTAAAATGGAGGAGCTTGAAGACCACCGGCTGGATACTTGGCGAGGTAGTTCTGCTTAATGGTATACAGTGTTGCCTCACTTATCGCGGTAGTTCGGTTCCGGGACCCGGCGCGAACCAGGAAATCCGCGAAGTAGGATCAGCCTATATGTACATAGATATTTTAATATATTTTTACGTTTACACTGTATAAACTGTCCCTGTACTGTTAACATACCACCCTTTACTTCATAGATAACAGCATGCAAGCGTAAATATATATGAAAGTGATAGGAAAACTTACCGTGAATGTGATGATGACGTGACATACATACTCATTTACAATTATTTTTTCGTTTACGTACTGTATAAACCCTCCCTGCACTGTTAAAAAAACACCCTTAACATTATAGATAACAGCAAGCAACGTAAATTTTTATGAAAGTGATAAGAAAACTTACCGTGAATGTGATGATGACGTGACATACATACTCATTTACAATTATTTTTTCGTTTACGTACTGTATAAACTCTCCCTGCACTGTTAAAAAAACACTCTTTACGTTATAAATAACAGCAAGCAACGTAAATTTTTATGAAAGTGATAGATAATATTACGGTGAATGAGGTGATGATGACGTGACATACATACTCAATTACAATTATTTTTTCGTTTATGTACTGTATAAACCCTCCCTGCACTGTTAAAAAAACACCCTTTACAATATAAATAATAGCAAGCAATGTAAATTTTTATGAAAGTGATAGGAAAACTTACCGTGAATGTGATGATGACGTGACATACATACTCATTTACAATTATTTTTTCGTTTACGTACTGTATAAACCCTCCCTGCACTGTTAAAAAAACACCCTTTACATTATAAATAACAGCAAGCAACGTAAATTTTTATGAAAGTGATAGATAAAATTACGGTGAATGAGGTGATGATGACGTGACATTCATACTCGTATTCAATTATTTTTTCGTTTACGTACTGTATAAACCCTCCCTGCACTGTTAAAAAACTACCCTTTACATTATAAATAACAGCAAGCAACGTAAATTTTTATGAAAGTGATAGGAAAACTTACCGTGAATGTGATGATGACGTGACATACATACTCATTTACAATTATTTTTTCGTTTACGTACTGTATAAACCCTCCCTGCACTGTTAAAAAAACGTAAATTTCAATAGAAAAATGAAAATACTGAAAAAAAAAAAAATTCAATATTTTAATATTTTTGCGTATACCCATAAAATAACATAATAATTTATCAAAAAAAAAAAAAAAAAAAAAAAAAACGCGATAGAGTGAGAACGCGAACCAAGAAACGTGAATAACCGGGGTAACACTGTACATTAAATTTTTGCCCTCCACTAGACCACATCTGAAGCTTTAGATGAGGCCTGGTGGAGGGCAAAGATTTTGTGCATTTATTATTTCCATTATGCCTCTCAGAGTGTGGATTAACTGTCTTATTAATGAGTAGAATAATCCACGCTTTGAAGTGGGTGTTCAAAATTTTCACTCTCCACCAGGCCTCATGAGGAGCTCCTAGTGAGGCCTAGTGAGTGTATTTTTGGTAATACTGTATTCTCTTGACTTTTCACAGAGTTTACAAGCTTTTACCGAGTTAGTTTCCATAATGATGTCATGCTAGAGATAGCTTCTCCCTATGGGGGAAAATACCACCTCCTTATTCCTCAGCTTGTTATAAAATTCGTATAAATGGGGTGGAGCAAGAGGCCTAGGAATTTCCTCCTCTGTATTTTCTTCCCTCAAAGATTCTAAGTTTCTTTCCTTTGACTCAACCATTCACCATTAAGAAGGATTTCAGTGTTTGCATTTACAATAAGAGATAGCAAGATGTGAGGAGTTATTACATTTGCTAAGATGTTATTAAACTTGGCCTTTCTTATACTGTTCTTATATTCATCTTTTGATTTGCAGCCGTGCTGAAGGACGAAAGTCGACCTCTCGTGAGCATTCGACCTAACGAATCACTCTATGTTGCCATTCGTTCGCTTATCCACCACAAAATCCACAGATTACCAGTGATAGACCCGGTTAATGGAAATGTCTTATATATTGTTACACACAAGCGTATACTCAAGTTCCTCTATCTATATGTGAGTGTATTGTTATTATTATTATCATAAAGCAAGCAAGAAGCCCAGCTTGAAAAAGTAAAAAAAGACTGTATGACGTTTTTGAAGTAAGGATGCACTATAATCACCAAGATCATACTTAAGCACAAAGAAATGTGCATTGATTGGCTGAGGAGAATGTTGTAAATGGCTGGAAGTAAAGGTTATCTCAAGATACAATGTGTAATGTCTCCTTAGCGGTTTAAGAGAATGCAGTGAATGCCAGGAAGTAAAGGTTGTCGCAAGGCACAACGTATAAAGTCACATTGGCAGTTTAGGCTAATGCAATGAATGGCAGGAGGTAAACGCTAGCTCAGGGTATTTAGGTGAATAAATGGCTGGAGGTAAAGATTAACTCAAGTTACAATATGTAATGTCACCTCAACTGTTTTGTCTATGTGTGGATGTTGTAACTGAAATTAATGGAGGCTAGAGTTAGGAAATGCTTGCAGCTGATATTTCTCAGTTGGCTAATTTAGGGGGAAATTGCACAGGGTGGTATGAGTCTGGTAAGATGAGGGGGAAGTCGAAGATAGGTGATGACATACATTGTGTGTTTGCGTTTTGTGTGTCGCTTTTAAACCCCATTATGGGAGTGGATATACACAGTGGCCAGGGAATTAAGGCTTCATGCCATTCCTAACACCCGACAGTAGTCACAATCATGGGTCTGTCGCTTTCAGAGTCGAATGCTTTAACCACTGTACTACCGTAGTCCCCAGGGTAATGACATACGGCAGAGATAGCAAAATGCCTAAGGAAGATATTAGCCTAAATTAGTGTGAATGATAGCACTAGAACTAGTTAAAAGGTTTATTCATGGGGTTAGTTAACGCAGTAATCAGGAGAGGAGATTGATAGTACAATTTAAGAGAAAATTATCTTGTTGGGGTACTAGTTGGACAAGGAAGAATGCGTGTCTTTTCAAGGCAGACAAAATTGATCAGTAGGAGTGCATGAGTTTAAATTAATTTTTGGTTTTATACTTAATACCAAATTCATTAGGAGATACCAGACAATCTAATCAACCCTGCCGTGGGGTGTAAGGAAGGGCATTCAGCCTTAATTCCCCAGTTCCAACCTGTCTGTGTCCACCCCCGTTCAAATGGGGATTTATAATGACACCCAAACTTATATACATACTAAATATCTGATATAAAGTTCTGTACAGTAATAATTTCTGTTATAAGTCTAATGTAAATGCCTTTATGTATTAACAGAAGCTGCAAATGTTAAATTTGTTGAAGTAGCTTGGTTAGGTTAGGTTAAGTTAGCTATTAAAGGCAGATATTTTGAAGGGAATTAGCTATTAAAGGCAGATATTTTGAAGGGAATAAGCTTAAGACTATTATTACATACGTATCTTTTTTTCATTAAATAAAATTGTTTGTATGCTATATTAGTATAAAGAAAAAAATATTCATATTCGTTTCATAACGTATCATTTCAGAGTAATAATTATTAATGATAGTATGATTGTGCTTAGTGGTATGTCTGACTTAGGACTTAATAGATTAATATATGATAATTGGTACACTTCTTTTCATCAATCATCATCATTGCCTCCATCACTGCAACGCAGAGGGTCTAATTGATGCTTCATAAGTTTTCTCTTGTCTTTTCAGATTAATGACCTACCCAAACCGTCCATGTTGCAGCAGCCGTTAAGAAACCTAGGAATTGGCACTTACGAAAATATTGAAACTGCTAGTCAAGACACACTTATAATTGAAGCTCTGAACAAATTTGTAGAACATAGAATATCGGCATTACCAATTGTAGACCAGCAGGGGAAACTTGTTGACATTTACGCGAAGTTTGATGTTATTGTAAGTACTGTTAATCTCGTTTATATGTTTTCGTTCTCTTATGATGGACCATTGAGATACTTTAAAAATGCAAATTTCTATCAGTCTAAATACAAGAGTCATTAGTCCTTATAAAGGGTGTGGCTAAGTCAGAGCAAGAATCTGACTACAAAGGAGGGGATTCCCAGCTCCCTCGCTCTACCCCATTTACTTGACTTATGACTCGGAGGGAAACACAAAAGAGGCAGTCTTGCCTCCCATAGAGTGAAAAAAATTATTGGTCAAAGCCAAAATTTGACTTTATTTAGAAGAAAACACAAAGCAGGGGATGCCTATTCCCCTCGCTCTGTCCCATGTAGTCTACTTTTACAACATGCCAATGAACATGGAGGAGGTTTTATTGCCCCTCCTTCCAGGAAAAAAGTATGCAGTTAAGTACGGGAAAATATAATCCTGCTTTCAATTTCATGTTCTGTTTTGGTTACCGTTTGCATTTGCTAGTCATGCATAGTATTGAAAAATAAAGTGAAAATTTTAGAATCTTCAGAAGAGGATTAACTCCAAGATTCTCCACTTATTCATATTCACCTTACCTGGCTTGACACAGCCCAAGCCACCCCAGCTTAACTTAACCTATCCCAACCTCACCTAACAGCTTATTGGGTTATTTAGCTCCATGTGGGGTTCTGGGGGTTACTCATCATTTACACAATCTGTTTATCGTGTATTATCTTTTTTTTTCCAGAATCTTGCTGCCGAAGGAACGTATAACAATCTCGACATTACCTTGCGTAAAGCAAACGAGTACCGCAACGAGTGGTTCGAACAAGTACACAAATGCACTTTAGATGAAACTCTGAGCACGATCATGGAACGCATCGTTAGAGCAGAAGTTCATAGACTTGTGGTTGTTGACTCTGACGATAAAGTGATAGGCATCATTTCCCTGTCAGACATATTGAAGTTCCTTGTGCTTAAACCTTGCCGTGAGTACAATGCTGTTGTTGCTGTTTTTTGTGGCAAGATCTGTATTTATTTTACCTGTGGCCGGGTTGGTAGCGTGCGCGACTTTGATTCATCAGGTCATCTGTTCGAGCCCTGCCATGGTCTGAGATTAGAAAGGGCATTGACTTAGGGTAATGGTTGCACTGCCAAAACGAAAATCCATTGCAAGAAGGCACCGTCTTAGCCCTTTACCGAAAAGGGAGTCTGTGACGTACAACGGGATCATAATCATTCATTACTTAAATCTTGGCTTAGAGGATTGTGGTAGCTGAATGGTTAGAATGCTCGACTCGCAAGTTTACAGACCGTGATGAAGCCCATCTAAGGGTGATAGGAAGGGCACCCAGCCACTCTCTGTTTCCGCCCCTACAATGGGGATTACTAGTGACACAGAAAAAGTAAAAAACTGAATCTTGCCATAATTACAGTGCTACTTTCTCTATTTTATGTATTAATTTTGCAAACATACATTATAGTGTTTTGGCTGTTTGTTGTTCCTACTCTGAAGATGATTTGTTTAATTTCCCTTCCATACTGTTACTCCTAATCACATTTTCAATGTGATATGTTTCATTTTCTTTCCATGTTGTTACTGCCAATGACATTTTCAGAATTCATTATTTTTACTTGTCGTCTAATGTGTCACTATTAAACCCCATTCTAATGGGGGTGGATGCAAACAGGTTGGAGCTTGGAAATTAAGGCTGGATGCCCTTCTTTTAACGCGTAGTGATAGGCTCGAATGCGGGTTTGTCACTTCCCAAGTCATGCTCAAAACTTGATATTTGCCGTAATGTATTTTTATTTATATTGCTAAATTTTATCTCTCAGTCTAAGTTCTATAAGCTTAAATGGTGAATATCAAGCACAGATATGATTGCAAAATATTTTATGTGCTATATTCCAAAGGTAACAAAAATTACTTTATTAGTTTTATGCCAATTAAGAATGACTTAAATATAATATACTGTACATTGTTCTCTAAAAGCTCTGGACTTCAGAATGAAATACTGAAAGACAACTTTACTTCCAGATGACATGGAGCCCAACAGCTTAGGAACTGCGACAGTAACTCAAATGGAAATGGCTCTCATGGCACCGGATTCCGGCGACTCCGCCATTGAAGGTGGGAATCAGATTCCTCAAGCTTTGCAATCTTCTGTTGATATTTGTGGAGATGAGACTCCACTAAGCAACCAATCTGACAGTACTCCCTCTGAATTTATTGTAACTGGGGTGGGCAAAACTGCGAGTGAAGACAGCGTGGCCGATAAATGGAGTAGCGACGATCGCTTGAGCCAGCGTAATAGTAGTAGCAGTCAGGTCAGCCAGAGCGCTACTAAAGCGTCTCCCGCCGATAGTGAGGAAGACGAAGGTCGTTATATTATGTCGGATGCGGACTATCCCCCCTCCGTTCCCTCAACAGAAGTTATTCCCATTACGGGGTGAAGGATGCGCTCCCAGATGAGTTAAGAAAAAATTGTGATTTTACGAACTAGGATAAATATATAATCCTATATATGCCTCTTGCAATACACTTGCTTAGGAATTGGAAATTGCATCCAAAATTTTCTTTTTACCATATATTAGGATTAGCTTGTGATGTTAACAGTTATTAATATGATAAATTACGCGAACAGTAGTTCTACTACTTGAATTTTTATTTATTTTATTTCACTTACCAACGCTTATCAAGCAGTGTCACAGACACTCCATAAACACATACTGGAATAATGAGGTTAGATTTTGTTTATCTAACGAATAGCGTCAACGATTGCTGATGTTAGGAAATAAGACAAGAGACTTCAGATATAAGGTTTTTTAACATATATATATACAAGGTCCACACCTCGTGTAATGGGGTTGGTTAAGTTAAAGCACACACGTTCACCAGAAGCCAAAACATGCCTCAGACACTCCACTCAGCGCCTTTGGGATACAGGGTTGCTGTAAATTCTCCCTGTCGCCCTGCTTCGATTATCCAGAGTAAGTGAGCTAGTGGGTTTACCTATCTTAGTAAAAATTAGCAGAAAAAAACAATTATGTCAGCACGATACTATGGCGTTGAAACAATTTCTAATTTAACCATTCCCCTGCGAGCAGTTAACGAAATTAATTAACACCTCAGTGCGGAGAGTGTGGCTGCCACGCCTCAAAGAAAACAATGTTGTACCACCTCCCTCAACATCTAACTGGCTACTAAATCATTTAAAGTACCTCTCAGCTGGTATGGCAGATATCAATTTCTGCTAGAGGGAATGGTGCCCATTTTGATATTATTAGTTTGGCAACTACGTTATACTTGCAGGAAGTGAGACTATTTCCAATGTCTGATTGGCAAGTAAAGGGTTAATATATGCACTCATACATCGCGTAACCAAGCCTGATGTGATATATGTACAGGTTTGAAAGTAATTAATTTAAAAAATTACAAGTGCTTAAACTATAAATTTAATCATGCAGGTCATTCTTATTATAAGTTTTCACTAAAGCCGGTGTCCTTGGCAAAGTGTTGTTTATATTGCCAAGTTGGATATATCTCCTTAAAAATTAACAAAAATTATTTTTGGCATATTTTTAAGTATATTTGCTACTGGACTTGTGAACTTGTTACAAGTAAACTTCTTTAAAAATGATAAGTAAAACCAAGGACCTCCTGCTTGTTTTTTGGCTGCGTGACGGTACGTTTTTTCTCTATTTAACTGTATCAGTATGGTGCAATTTATTTGTAACAAGTTCTTTCTCACCAATGGCGGATCGTTTACTAAAAAGTTGCTTGCATATATTCTTTTCATTATGTTGAAGTCAATTGAATTTTATTATTCTTTTGATAACAGGAAAATTCTGTAATGAAGTTATAAATTCAGGTAAATTCTAAATTTTTTTTTATAACAGGAGAATTCTTTAACTGAGTTATCTATTGATGGAAATTTCTAATTAGTGTATTGGAGACAATTAAGTCATTTATTTATTATAGGAGAATTTTGTAATTTAGTAATAACTTCAAGGAAATATCTAATTAGTGTTTAGGAGACAGCAAATTAAGGAATTTATTAAAGATAATGCTGTAATTAAGTTATAAATTCAAGGAAATTTCTACTTAGCATTTAGGAGTCAGGATTAAGTCATTTATTAAAGGAGAATTCTGGAATTCATTTATAATTTTCCAAGCAAATGTCTAATTAACTCTTTAGGACATTGGGGATTTGCCATTTAACTATATCATTTCATCATAGCTTATTATAGATTCCATTAGCCTTAAGACCTCTCCCCTTATTACACAGCTCAGCCTTAGTATTCTCAAAATATAGAAACGAAGAAATAAAAATTGAATTGTACTTAGTGCAAGTGTTCTCATTACAAATTAACTTCTTGCTCAGTATAAAAAAAGTAACAAAAGGGATTTAAAGAAAATTATCGCATCAAAGAAAAGCCAGAATTCAATTAATTCGCCCCCCATTTCAGTATTGATAATTTTGTTTAGATAAGTAAGTTGAAGAGGCCAAGAGAGACGTACAAATTTGCACGACAGATGTACAGCTGATAATTGACGTAGAACGCAAAAAGCACTAAGAGCAATGAAATGAGTGAGTACTGTATATATATATATATATATATATATATATATATATATATATATATATATATATATATATATATATATATATATATATATATATATATATATATATATATATATATATATATATATATATATATATATATATATATATATATATATAAACAAGCACCAAGTCTTCAAGAAACATTTGCCAAAAAAATAATTCCTCTTTTCAATGTGGATATTTGAAGTATGGTGTATTGAGGCTTGCTTAAGTAGTGCAGTCCTCTCTGATGCTACTCCCACATATATAATTATACATATACTGTATAAATGTATAAGTATATATACATACTCAATTCTGTGATGAAATGGACACAAGCCTGTACCGAAGGAATCAAAGATAAAAAATCCGTGTGGGTGTGAAAATATAGACGGCTTTAGTCTTTCATTTATGAAGTGGTAATATTAATATATAAAGCAAAAAAAAATAAACTAGTACTGTATGAGCATGCACTGACTGCTTTTTTATCCCTGTTGCCCAGCATCAGAGATTTTTTTTTCATTAACGTAGTGCATCGCAAAAACGTTTTTAAAAGTGCCGTGTTCAAACCTAATTGTTTTACACGATTGTTGTATTTTTGTGCCTCATCGTAACTTTTTTATTATTCGTCTTGTTTTAGCTTGTACAGTATATAAATAATGAATAAAAAGGAAGTTAGTGATTCATTCATCATGCCTTGTATATATAAAACTTATGTATTCCTGGACCCAACTCAAGTATATGATTTAATAAATATGACAAATGAAGGAGAGTTTCATTCATTAAATTAATTTCCTTCAATCTCCCTCGTAAGGGGAGGTGACCGAGTCAAAGCACACAGTCACCAGAAGCTAATATACCTCTATCACTCCTCTTAGCTCCTTGAGGGTAAAGGGGTGCCACAATTCCCCCCTACCACCCTGCTTTGGTGTTCCCACAGTGTAAGTGAGTAAGAATCTGCCGAGGCCCTATACCACAGCTGGTCTATCCACCTCTTCATGTCACTGGCATTGTAAATATATTTTAAAATTCCCAGTGTGTTATATAACAACAACCTAAAGAATTTTATAGGCTAAAGAATTGTATTTCAGTAACACATTCCAATAATTACTCTCTTCGAACCCACAGTGGGGTGTTAGGAAGGGCATCCCTACCTAATTCAAAGCTTCAACATGTCTGTGTCCACCCTTGTAACAGAGATCAATAGTGACATAAAACGGTAATAATTCTATTGCTCTTTGAGCATTTTTTTTCCTGTTCTTTCACATTACTTGTAACTCTTTTTCACACTGAAGTAGGCTTAACTCTCCAGCCGCTGTGGTAAAGCACACGGCTTTGACTCGCCAGATCATCAGTGCGAGATCTGCTATGGTCTGATGGTGGAAAGGGCATTCACTCAGGGTAAGGGTCACATAATACCAATACCAATGCCCTTCGGAAGGCACCATCCTAGCCCTTACTAGAAAGAGGAGTCCGTGATGTAAAACCGGATCAATACACTGACTCCACTGTCCTTTCTTCCCAAACACATCTACTCTGCCACTCGACCTTCCTCCGATTTTAACTAATTATTATCACTATGTACCTTCTTACTTTTTCTAGGTATTTAGATGATACGAAGCTTGGTCAGACTGGATGCCCTTCCTAACACCCAGCAGGAGTCTCAAAACTTTATAGTCGCTTCCTGACTCGTGCACTCTATCACTGAGCCACTCTACTCTCTCAATACTAAAGTGCTCGACTCGGGAAGTGATGGAACCAGATTTGAGACAACAGTGGGGTGTAAGGAAGCGCATCCAGCCTAAATTCCCCATCTTCAGTGCATCTGTGACCACCTTTAAATAGGGACTAATAGTAACACAAAACATGAAACAAAAAATTTACATTAATGTAGTCGTTGCCCCTAAAGCGAAAAAATAGTTAAGTTTGCGAGAGAGAAAAAACTAAGTTGTAAACAGAATCAAAATCATTTAACTTCTGCTATGTGTAGCACTTTCTAAATAATTGTTCCAGATTCACCACAAATTCTTCCCAATAGTTATATATTACAAAACAAAAATAATAAGGCATCACGGGATTATGCCGGGTGAGGGCCCCGGCATAATAACGTGACAAAAAATAATGGCCTATCATACAGGGGGGTCTAGGTTTTGTCAGTGCATTATGGCGGGTAGCAGCCGTTAGCATGATGTCAAAGCCTCTTGCAACACACCACAGACACACCTTGTGGCTTCTGTGGTGGGAGAAGGTGTTGTGCTTTTGTCTCATTCCCCCTCATCTTTTGTTAGGTGTTTCCAGTGGTTTTGGGACTATACCTGTTTGATTATGGGTAAAAGGAAGTCTTTAATGCCTGAGACTATTGCACAGATCACAGGGCTTAGCAAAGCTGGGCACCAAACAAAAGAAATAGTGTTGGTGTGTGTATGAGCAGTCTGTAAAGAACAGGGTGCAATGTTTCAAGGCTGGAGGGGGTGTAGATTTACCGTCTGAGATATCGCAACCTGAGTCCTCGATGAAGACATCCCTTTGCACCTTAACTTTGATAAAGAAACAGAGAGTACACCTAAGATAACTAGAGAAGTGAAAGAAAAGGATCCACATCTTCTCTCAGACGTGACTATAAGAACCATTAACAGACGTGTATCCGAACTGGGCTGCAGTGGTCACCGTTAGGTTAAGAGACCGATCTTATCCTAGGTACAGAAGAAATGTAGGTTGGATTTTGAAAAGAAATATTTTCACTGGGCTCCACAACAATGCTCTATGCAATAGTCTCAGGCATTAAAGACTTTCTTTGACCTATAAATCAAACAGGTATTGCCCCAAAACCATTGGGAACACCGGACAAAGATGGGGGTGAGAAACAAGAGTAAAACTTCCTCTCCCCACGCAAGTCTCGAGAGCACTGAGGTGTGTCTATGGTGTATGTACTAGTAATAATACTTAAAATAATAATAATGATAAAGAGGTGAGCATTTAATCACACTCCTTCAGCAAGGAAGAAAGTACAATTTATTATCTTTGCCTAGATTTAGGGGCAGCAGTATGCCACTGGTAGAGAGCACAAGTCGGGAACCAACTGTCATTGGATCGATCCCATGGCAGGATGTTAGGATGGGCATCCAGCCTTAATCCACCAGCCCCATCACTTTTGTCCACCACCTTTTGAATGGTTAGGTTAGTTCAGTTTAACCACGTTAAGAAACAAGTTGATAAATGAAATTATTGTGTTATTAGTTGTTTTAGACATTTTTTCAGTAAATTTTTACAACTGTGCCCTTCTCAATATGGAATATTATAGTTTTTGATGTTCTAGGAAAATAACCTTGAATACCATCAGAAAAAGTATGTTGACCTTATCTATTCTTACCTAACCTAAAAAATGGTAATTTACGACAGTTTTCATCGCCACAATCATTCAAAAACTTCAGAAACCGTAGGAAAAATGTTGTAAATTACAATTTCTAGTGAACTTTGGGGTAGCATACATTTTCAAAGTCACATTGCTGCAAATTAACAGAAACCATAGGAAAACAATATTTACCTCCAAACTGAAATGGACTAAATTGTATAAATTTACCTTTTTTCAACTTTTGACCATATTTATAAGCCCGAATTTTTTATTTAAGGCATAAATCTAGTATGGAAAAATGAGAGCTTGTAAAGAATAGTATCCCCATGAACCCCATGTAAAGTTTAATACCCATTAAGTTGTTAGGCGACTCGCCTTTTAAATATGAATGACCCTAAAAGACCCTACTCTTCATGTTTTGGTCCAATTGTAGAAGGCAATTTAACATGCAAACGAGGACTTATGGAGAAACAAAACTAGTAACTATAATATATTCAAAGAACTTACTGCAGTTAATAACACGTGGGCCACTGAAGCTCATTGGTAGAGCTCCACCAGAGACATTAGGGAGGGCTTCCAGCCTTAATCCCCCAGCTCCAACATGTCTGTATTCATCCCCATTTGAATTAGGACTAATTGTGATGCATAAAATGGTGCATACTGTAGTATTACGGGGACCGAGGTAATTCACTGGTAGAACATGTGAGTTGCGGCACGATTGAAAGAGCGTCCTGCCTTAATCTCCCAGCTCCAACATGTCTTTGCGTACCCCTACTTATATGGGGACTAACTGTGATGCATAAAACAATGAACATGTAATTGAATAATTAGTAAATATTTACTTTTACACCCTAATGAGTTGATATATAACTGGCGTGTTTTACATCAAGGACTCCCTTTTCTACCAAGGATATGAGAGCTGAACTTTGATAACTCAGAACTGGAGGTACCAACCAATTAATTTTGATCACCTGATATGAGAATAAATTCGTTCCAAATAATATATTTTCTGAATCTATTTTCTTAAGTTGTGTAAAGTAGTACAATAGGATTGGCGTTGCTTAGTGGTTGCAACTGTCAACTCTGGAAGTGACAATCCCGTATTTGATCCCACCACGGGACGTTAGGAAG
The DNA here is from genome assembly GCA_037179515.1 of Halocaridina rubra. Lineage (NCBI taxonomy): Eukaryota > Metazoa > Arthropoda > Malacostraca > Decapoda > Atyidae > Halocaridina > Halocaridina rubra. Next base: position 62,714 of record JAXCGZ010022831.1, on the reverse strand, counting down.
TGCATCCAGCCTCGATTCCCCAGCTCCATCCTGTCTGTATCTGTCCCCCTCAAATGGATATTAATAGTGACATATAGAACGGCAAACAAATGTCAGAATAAGAAGAGAATAGAGAAAAATATCATTCTTATATTAAGACTTTCGTTTTTATATTCAGATAAGACACACTCTATGTACATAAACAATGATTAAAAAAAAAACAAATATCAGTACTGCATTCATTAGTATTGTACAGAATTTGAATAAACAATAACATATTTTAGTATTTTTCTGAGGGTAAATGATAATACTGTACTGATTTATATAGCACGTAAATAAATTATGAATAAATTATGAAGACTGTATATATATTGATGAAAAATCTAGTTACTGATCTTAAGAGATGAGATTAAACATAGCTTAGGAGAGGTAGAAAGTAATATAGATCTCCATTTTAAATATCTGAGGTGTTAACCTCCCAAGTTTGATTTCATGGAAATTGAAATACCTCTGTGATATGATCGGTTTAAGTCACAGACTCCCTTTTCTACAAAGAGCGAGGACGGCACCTTCTTGCGAAAGACTTTGGCTTTGGCAAATGTAACCATTACCATATGTGAATACCCTTTTCAGACCGTGGTGGGCCGTGAACCCTCGACCTGACGAATCAAAGTTGCGAGCATTACCTCTCAGCCATGATGGCCACAGAAATGGTAATACCTCTACAGGGTTGATATGAATGAGAGTATAAACTTTACTACTTGACTGAAAACAAAATTCCCACTTTCCATCACTCTTCCTCAAAAGTATAAAAATAAAATAATAAAATAACTGCTACCGTATATTTGATATAACTTAGTCTTGCTGATAAGAAAATGAGAACCATTATAGATAATGAGTATAAATGTCTGCCAGGGTTGTAGCATGCGCGACTTTGTTTCGTCAGGTCGTCTGTTCGAGACCTGCTATGGTCTGTGGTTAAAAAGGACATTCATTCAGAGTAATGGTCACACTTCGCAAAAAGGCAATGTCCTAGCCCTTCATAGAAAAGGGAGGCTGTGACGTAAAAGCCAGTCCACATCATAGATACTAAACAAAAATATATTTCAAAATTGAATAACTACAGCATAATATACAACATAATAATATAAACATTGCAGCCACGGCCATTCAAATGGGATTTGACATAAACGACAAACATCATAATAAACTATGATATGGGATTCCTACATAATATGAAAAAAAAACTAAGATTGCAGTCTCTCTACAATGGCTCTCATAATGGTAAATTTTTACAATTGCACCCCATCTTAATTTGGAGGTGAAAATTATATTTTTCTTATGGTTTTAGATATGTTTTGAACGAATGTGACCTAAAAAACCCGTAGAAAAAAGGTATTATTTTAGTTATGAGGATTAATGGAAGGGCATGTTCCCCTAGGTAAGGTTTGGCTAGGTAATGGAGAGACACGTTCCCCTAGGTGAGGTTAGGTTAGATTAGGACGCACACAAAATTTTTTTTTCGACACTTTTCTTTGAAATCCCCTCTTCTAAAAATTTACCAGAAAAAATATGCTAACTTAAAATAAAATAGTAATTTACATATTTCCAATGGCTTTTGATGTCTTTAAAGGAATGTGACTTGAAAATGTCTTAAATATCGATACAAAAAAAAACACTAATAATCCTCATTATGGTTTTAGATATGTTTGGACACATAGCAAAGTTGGGGACTTAGGCTGGGTGCTCTTCCTAACGCCCCACTGTAGGATCGATCTTAGACCTGTCAATTCCTAAATCAAGTGCTCAAACCATTCAGCTACCGTGGGCCCCAAAGACATGCCAAGAGACTCAAGGATATTAAAATCATGTCAATTAATACATCAAACTGTATTCAATTCGTTCACGTCAATCACGCAGCAAAAATTTGATAATTAAATTATAATTAAGTGCAAAATTCCATATATATGGCCTCTAATGCCGGATTAAATCGGCTCCCAATTCTTAAAGTAAATAATTCTGTGGCATCGGAGAATTACACACACGCCATTTTCTACACAACATCCACTACTGAGAATTCTTACCTGGATTTTCACAATGCTGATTAAATACACTAAAGTCCACAAAATATCGATTATCACAAGCCCGAATTAGGCTTTAAATGTATTAAAAATACACTAAAGCATTAAATTTAGAAGTGTTTTTTTTTTCTCAGTTACGGGACGAGGGTAGCACAAACGCTCACAATCAATGTTGCCAACTAAAATATAGCACTTACCTGAAAAATCCCTAAAAGTTTGTCAAATGTCCCTACGTCCCCTAAAGGTTAAGTATCCCAAAACGTCCCTACACTTTGCAGTGCCATCTGAACGGTCGCTAGCTCCCTCGTCATTGCCCATAGAGCAAAGTAATCCCCCTATTTGTTTTCCTTTCTTGATGTCGGCTACCCCCCAATTAAAGGGGGAAACAGCCTAGGTATATGTATGTATGTATGTATCTTTTCAATAAGGATTTTCAAGCTTATTTAGTACCAATTAAGATCATTATAATCCCACATACTCTACAGGTCTTTTACTAGTGTAGTTTTCCTCATGTGAAGAGCTCCATATAAATAAGGTTTTATCTGCATCAGCCAAAACTTATGGGTCTAACAGTCCCTACATTTTCAGTTATTTCCCCCCCCCCTATCCTATGCCATTATCATATCGTATATACACTAAAGAAATTATATATTA
>JAXCGZ010022831.1:27500-52500 GCA_037179515.1 Halocaridina rubra | reverse complement strand
CATCTGTAATAATTATTTATAAGATATCATATCCATATATTTGTCAGAGATTATAGATGTATGATCCTTGCCCATTATACGCATTATACCCACAATATGCATCATACCCATTATACGCATTATACCCATAATACACAGTATACACATAATATGCATTATACCCATAATACGCATTACACCCATAATATGCATTATACCCATAATACACATTATACCCATAATACGCATTATACCCATTACACGAATGCAAGCAGAAATGCGTATTTCTGGAATACTACTACTATTCACCATTTCTAATATGTGAAAAACTTGTGAACATTGACGGCAGAAGAAAAATGATTAACTCGGAAACAGAAACCCAGGATGTTTCTATCGAGCAATAAAATAGAAAGGACACCAGATCCTCATTAGGACACCTGTGACCCCCCCCCTCCCTATTCGATCCCTCACACCTTTCTTTTTCGAAGCATGGATCTCCATTCCAGCCAGAGAGGGCCTCTAAGTGGCTTTGTTAACCCCGATACAAAGATAAAAAATAAAGATGAGTTCGGGTACTCTGGCAATCTCTCGTCACCTGGAAAAGACACAAGAGAAAGGTGTTGGATATTTTTAATACATAGACTCGAAGAGTAGTTGAGGTATGTGAGAATCGTTGTGAATGCGTGTTTCTTGGTTCGGCCAACCCCTTGAAAGGGGGAATGAGGTCATGGATATGTATGTATGATATGGAAGGACACAAGGACTCATGGGAGTGCAGTCATGGGATTTAATATCAAACGCGAGCTGTAAAATACACGGTTTTATGTGTAACAATTAGTTGCCATATATATATATATATATATATATATATATATATATATATATATATATATATATATATATATATATATATATATATATATATATATATATATATATTAGGATGCATTAAATATAGCAATAATATGCGAGTTTATAAAGGGCATTCCTTTGGGGCCGCAATTGCACAGTTGTAGTTCACGGGAGTCAGGAAGTGACTAACGCAGATCCGAACCCACTGCAAGGCGTTAAGGGAGGGCATCCAGCCTTATTACCCCAGCTCCAACACGTCTGTGTCCTCCCCATTTGAACAGGCACTAATTGTGACATAACACGATATATATATATATATATATATATATATATATATATATATATATATATATATATATATATATATATATATATATTAATGATTGTGACACCAGGACGGGCCAAAAAAAAAAAAATAAATAAATCTACCCTCATCAAGCCTGGACACGAAGAAAACAAAAAGAGCAACAGAGATGGGGAGTGTTGTGACTTGTCAGATGTGAAGCGATAATAAGACATGTGTAACGAATATTCAAGATATTCGGTGTTGATGTAGGCATAGAAAGAGAACCGTAACTGAAGGAAGACATATATGATAGATATGCCATTTATTTTGCCCAAAACATGAAACATCTGTTAGGTGAGAGCATTACATTTTTTTTTATTACCATATTCAATTTCAATTTCGTTATGTGTGAGGCTGCAACGTTCCTTCTGCTTATACAGTCTGGATGTCACCCCATGCACATGTGTTCCTATCTTATACAAATATTGTCTGTCGTTCAAAAGTACGCCTGTCAGTATCGTTCTCTCTGACACATCTCGAAATATAATTAATATGTTAATCTTTATGTCTTTCATATTCTATTTAATATCAGATATTCATTTCATACTTTTTTTAATTTAATTTGGTATTTTGTACAATACAAAAAGTGGTTATGAATGGCTTGCTTATTTTGCCAGAATTGAAAAAGTAAAATTAGGATAAGAATGTTTGTACACACACACATATATACTTACACATCTTCCCCATTAATTCATGTTCAAATAGACTTCCAAAGTTTCCTACTCATGTCTAGCACGAATAATCATAGCTTGTCTAACTTATTTTGCAAACTTTCTATGATGCTTACATACATACATATGCATTCTTATCAAATGTAAGGGTAGCCTTCAGGCACATGGACAAGGAAATGTTCAGAAATATTTATGTAACCTATGTGAGGCCAAAACTCGAATATGCAGCCCCCTTTTGGAATCCGCACTTGAAAAAGCACATAGCTAAGCTTGAAAAAGTTCAAAGACATGCCACGAAACTGGTGCCAGAAATACGCAATCTCAGTTATGATGAGAGGCTGAGGGAATTAGACTTACCATCACTCGAAGCTAGAAGAGTGAGGGGGGATATGGTGACAGTCTTTAAATTCCTTCATGGTTATGATAGAGTGGATAGGGATCGATATTTTGATATGGCTGGCTCTAGAACTAGAGGTCATAGTTTGAAGCTTCGTAAGAAAACTTCTTTGCAGGATGTAAGGAAATACTTTTTCAGTGTAAGAGTAGTTGATAATTGGAATTCGCTAAGCGAGGAGGTAGTTAATGCTATCTCAATCCATAGTTTTAAGGACAGGTATGATAAGTATCACTAAGTCTAAAATGGAACCGATCAGGAGACGGGAAGATACGAGCTTTGGGCTCTTTCCCGTAAACACAATTAGGTAATCACAATTAGGTAATCACATAATTCATGAGTATAAAAAAAATGGAACCGACAGAGACGGGGAGTAATGAGCAAAGGGCTCTTTACCGTAATTACAAAAAGGTAATTATATACAAACACACAATTAAGTACATACACAAATACTTTCCAACATACATACATTAAACGAAGGGGAATTGATTTTTACCTTCAAAGTCCCCACGTTGACTTTCTCTCTCTAATAATAGTTTCTATAAGCAGTCATTGTGAACATTAATTGAGGGGGGGGGGGGGCCACATTATTGACATTTGCACCTGCAAGAATGTCATTTCAATTACAAATTGGATCAAGCCGTAACTGTGCAAGGAATCTTTGTCTTATAACTGCTTTGTTTGCAGAGCAGCACTAATGATAAATTGACAAACGTAGGCGTCTCCCTACATATGCATGTAGGAGCATGTGCATATATGTACGTCTATAAATTACTTTAAATGCATATATGAATATATATATATATATATATATATATATATATATATATATATTATATATATATATATATATATATATATATATATATATATATATACATATATATATATATATATATATATATATATATATATATATATATATATATATATATATATATATAGTCACCGTGGTTCAAACGGTAGCATCCGCGACTCTGAGGTGACAGGTTGAGGGTTCGCACCCCGTCACGGTCTGAGGTTAGCAAGGGCATGCACTTAGGGTAACGATTATATCTGCCAAAACAAGTCCTTCGCAAGAAGGCAACCGTCCTAGCCCTTGGTAGAAAAGGGAGTCCGTGGTGTAAAATCGGAACGAACGAACACACACACACACACAAGATTGTGTACAAGGGAATTTCCTACACCAACATGTAATGGAACCAACGAGGGCCAGGGGTGGGGATGAGCCATCACTACTTGATCTAGTGTTCACAGATAATGTGTTGGATATTGAAAAAATTGAGTATGAACCACCAATTGGAAAGAGTGACCACTGTGTGTTGATGATGGAGTATATCATTGAAGATATTCTGCCTGAGAGTAGAGGCGCTGAGAACATGAGGAGGAACTATCCGAAAGGAGATTACATCAAAATGAATGAGCTTTTTGCAGTTATTGACTGGAGAACCTTATTTTACAACAAATTTGTACAAGAAATGTATGACATATTTTGTGAGAAATATGGCAAGATAGTAGATTGCTGCATACCTATCACCAAAGTAGGTGTAATTCATGCCAGAGAGAAATGGTTCGATAATGAGTGTAAAAGAGGTAAGGAGTGGAGAGACAAATGCTGGAAAAGGTATAGGACGAGAAAAAACATAAATGCCTGGCAAACCTACAAAAGAGCAAGAAATGACTACCTAAGAAAAAGAAGAGAGGCAGAGAGAGACTATGAGAGGGACATCACCAGGAAGGCTAAAGAAAATCCCAAGCTTTTCCACAGCTTTATCAGAGGAAAACAGAAGGTAAAAGAACAGGTTTTAAGGCTTAAGAGAGAGGATGGAAGCATCACTGAGACGGATGAAGAGATCTGCAAAGAATTGAACAAGGAGTTTCAGTCAGTATTTACAGTAGAAAATACCCCCACCCCCTCAGATTGCAGAGATAGAAGATCAAGGGCCGGTATTAGAGAATATTAACCTTACAGCCACAGAGGTATGCAAGGCGATGATGGAGTTAGATGTTCATAAAGCTACAGGTCCTGATGACATATCCCCTCATGTACTTAAAAAATGCACAAACTCAATATCAGTGGCACTAAGTATCATATTTAAAAAGTCACTGGAGTCAGGGGAGATTCCAAGATGCTGGAAATAAGCAAACGTGATACCTATCTTAAAAATGGGAAGGAGGGATACGGCTCTGAACTATAGACCAGTTTCCTTGACCAGCATAGTTTGCAAAGTTATGGAGAAACTACTAAGGAAACATATCTCTCTTCACTTGGAATCCTTCAACTTTTTGTCAGTGAGGCAACATGGCTTCAGAGAAGGTAGATCAACAGTAACAAACTTATTAGAATTTTATGATGAGGTAAGCCGAATCTTACAGGAAAGAGAGGACTGGGCAGATTGCATATTCCTAGACTTCCAGAAAGCGTTTGACACTGTTCCACATGGGAGACTTATTAGGAAGCTGCAAGCAATGGCTAGAATAGGTGGAAATGTCTTGAAATGGATAAAAACTTACTTAGAAGGAAGGGAACAGAGGGTTAGAGTAAGACACTCAGTGTCTGCATGGAGAAGAGTTAGTAGTGGAGTTCCACAGGGTCCAGTTTTAGGGCCACTTTTGTTCCTTGTATATGTAAATGACCTACCAGAGGCTGTAAATTCATTCATGAATATGTTTGCAGATGATGCAAAGATTGTGAAGAGAGTAAGAAACAAGAACAATGGTAGAGAACTTCAGGAAGATCTAAATAGTCTGCATGAGTGGTCAGAAAAGTGGCTAATGAAATTCAATACTTCAAAATGTAAGGTAATGAGAATGGGTACAAGTGCAAGAAGGCCCAAGCTTGACTACTCGGTGGCTGGAGTACAACTTCAAGAGACAGAAAATGAGAGAGATCTAGGAGTAAACATACTGGCAGATTTGTCTCCAGAAATACATATAAATGGCATAGTAAGGGCAGCATATGCATTCTTATCAAATGTAAGGGTAGCCTTCAGGCACATGGACAAGGAAATGTTCAGAAATATTTATGTAACCTATATGAGGCCAAAACTCGAATATGCAGCCCCCTTTTGGAATCCACACTTGAAAAAGCACATAGCTAAGCTTGAAAAAGTTCTAAGACATGCCACGAAACTGGTGCCAGAAATACGCAATCTCAGTTATGATGAGAGGCTGAGGGAATTAGACTTACCATCACTCGAAGCTAGAATTTTGAGGGGGGATATGGTGACAGTCTTTAAATTCCTTCATGGTTATGATAGAGTGGATAGGGATCGAGTTTTTGATATGGCAGGCTTTAGAACTAGAGGTCATAGTTAGAAGCTTCGTAAGAAAACTTCTTTGCAGGATGTAAGGAAATACTTTTTCAGTGTAAGAGTAGTTGATAATTGGAATTGGCTAAGCGAGGAGGTAGTTAATGCTATCTCAATCCATAGTTTTAAGGACAGGTATGATAAGTATCACTAAGTATAAAATGGAGCCGATCAGGAGACGGGAAGATACGAGCTTTGGGCTCTTTCCCGTAAACACAATTAGGTAATTACAATAAGGTAATTACACACACACACACACACACACGAAACTGGTGCCAGAAATACGCAATCTCAGTTATGATGAGAGGCTGAGGGAATTAGACTTACCATCACTCGAAGCTAGAAGAGTGAGGAGGGATATGGTGACAGTCTTTATGGTTATGATAGAGTGGATAGGGATCGATATTTTGATATGGCTGGCTCTAGAACTAGAGGTCATAGTTTGAAGCTTCGTAAGAAAACTTCTTTGCAGGATGTAAGGAAATACTTTTTCAGTGTAAGAGTAGTTGATAATTGGAATTGGCTAAGTGAGGAGGTAGTTAATGCTATCTCAATCCATAGTTTTAAGGACAGGTATGATAAGTATCACTAAGTATAAAATGGAGCCGATCAGGAGACGGGAAGATACGAGCTTTGGGCTCTTTCCCGTAAACACAATTAGGTAATTACACACACACACACACACACACACACACACACGAAACTGGTGCCAGAAATACGCAATCTCAGTTATGATGAGAGGCTGAGGGAATTAGACTTACCATCACTCGAAGCTAGAAGAGTGAGGGGGGATATGGTGACAGTCTTTATGGTTATGATAGAGTGGATAGGGATCGATATTTTGATATGGCTGGCTCTAGAACTAGAGGTCATTGTTTGAAGCTTCGTAAGAAAACTTCTTTGCAGGATGTAAGGAAATACTTTTTCAGTGTAAGAGTGGTTGATAATTGGAATTGGCTAAGTGAGAAGGTAGTTAATGCTATCTCAATCCATAGTTTTAAGGACAGGTATGATAAGTATCACCAAGGATAAAATGGAGCCGATCAGGAGACGGGAAGATACGAGCTTTGGGCTCTTTCCCGTAAACACAATTAGGTAATCACACACACACACACACACACACACACACACACACACATATATATATATATATATATATATATATATATATATATATATTATATATATATATATATATATATATATATACTCTGTGCCTCAGTCAAGTAAATAAAATACGATTTTGCATATAGCACTTGCAATAAAAGAAAATTTATTGCAACTACAAGTAACAGTATTAAAAACATTTAGCCTCGTACAAGGGCCGAGAGAGAGAGAGAGAGAGAGAGAGAGAGAGAGAGAGAGAGAGAGAGAGAGAGAGAGAGAGAGAGAGGAGAGAGAGAGAGATTGGCAAATACTTGCTTTGCGCACCCATTTTGCGTCACAATTAGTGATCATTCTATGGGGGCAGACAGACATATTGTACCCGTGGGAATAAGGCTGAATACTCTTCTCAATGCCCCGCGGTGAGGATCGAATCCGTGATAGTTGTTTCCCGACTCGCGCACCCTATCAATGAGCTGTCGCAGTTCCCAAGTGAATAAACAATGGTCAGTGGAAAAGTAAAAAATCACCAAGTACACAATTTTTTCATCTTCACTTGCTGCTACTGCTTCCGTTTTTTTTTTTTTTTACATTTCTTACGTCAAGACGAAGACGTTAAACGATGCATAGTATATAGTATAACTTTTTATTTACTTATTTTTTTGCGTCCGATTAACACGTCCACTCTCACGCCTTCTTCCTTACTAACTGGATTTTTCACCTGTTTATTTAGGACTGGATTTGTTTACATATATTTCTTCTTCTTGTTTCAATTTGCAGGAAGCTTGGTCACCTCATAAGTCCAGCCAATGTGTCCGACATATACCGATACAATCTCAGTTCTTTTTCTTCTTCTTGTTATGCGTAGGACACGAAGTATTCAACCTGTCTAGAATGATTGGCAAGCCCGAGATCTATATTAACAAAATTAGGATATATCGTGTTTACGATAATAAAATAAAACTGTCTAGTTATTGTGTTTAGAATAACGACTACTGGAATAACTTAATTTACTTTTGACAGATATCCTAAAACAGCGATCGACAGGAAGAGCATCCAGCCTTAGTTCCCCAGCTTTACTCCGCATGTGTTCATCCCCAAACGGGGACTATTAGCGACACATTAAACTTAATAATAATCTATATTTATGTACAAGTGTGATTACCTAATTGTGTTTACGGGAAAGAGCCCAAAGCTCGTATCTTCCCGTCTCCTGATCGGTTCCATTTTATAATTAGTGATACTTATCATACCTGTCCTTAAAACTATGGATTGAGATAGCATTAACTACCTCCTCGCTTAGCCAATTCCAATTATCAACTACTCTTACACTGAAAAAGTATTTCCTTACATCCTGCAAAGAAGTTTTCTTACGAAGCTTCAAACTGTGACCTCTAGTTCTAGAGCCAGCCATATCAAAATATCGATCCCTATCCACTCTATCATAACCATGAAGGAATTTAAAGACTGTCACCATATCCCCCCTCACTCTTCTAGCTTCCAGTGATGGTAAGTCTAATTCCCTCAGCCTCTCATCATAACTGAGATTGCGTATTTCTGGCACCAGTTTCGTGGCATGTCTTTGAACTTTTTCAAGCTTAGCTATGTGCTTTTTCAAGTGCGGATTCCAAAAGGGGGCTGCATATTCCAGTTTTGGCCTCACATAGGTTACATAAATATTTCTGAACATTTCCTTGTCCATGTGCCTGAAGGCTACCCTTACATTTGATAAGAATGCATATGCTGCCCTTACTATGCCATTTATATGTATTTCTGGAGACAAATCTGCCAGTATGTTTCTCCTAGATCTCTCTCATTTTCTGTCTCTTGAAGTTGTACTCCAGCCACCGAGTAGTCAAGCTTGGGCCTTCTTGCACTTGTACCCATTCTCATTACCTTACATTTTGAAGTATTGAATTTCATTAGCCACTTTTCTGACCACTCATGCAGATTATTTAGATCCTCCTGAAGTTCTCTACCATTGTTCATGTTTTTTACTTTCTTCACAATCTTTGCATCATCTGCAAACATATTCATGAATGAATTTACAAACTCTGGTAGGTCATTTACATATACAAGGAACAAAAGTGGCCCTAAAACTGAACCCTGTGGAACTCCACTACTAACTCCTCTCCATTCAGACACTGAACAGGGGATACAAATTAATACAGTACTGTACATCTTGATGCTTAACACCAAGCTAATGTGTTATTTGAATATTACATATATATGGTTAATATATATTCTGATATGACAGCATATAATATAAAGACATTTATATTTATACGAAATTTCCGCGCATCTTTTTAAAAACTTAAGGCCTTATGCATAAAAAATGATAAAAAAAAAAAAAATCAGTGATGGTAATGGTCTATTAAGAATGAACCAAAAAGTTCTTTACAGAAGGAGCAAGTGTTAATTTTGTAAACATTATCAATATAATATACCAATGTACCCTTTTTCGTCACAATTAGTCCCCGTGAATGGAGGTGGACACAGACAGATTGGAGCTGGGGGATTAAGACTGGATGCTTGATGCCCTTTCTAAGGCCTCATGGTAAAATCGAACCAATATTAGTAGATTTCTGACCCGCACACTACAACTGAGCTATCACAGCCCCGAAAATTTATATATATATGCAGAATTGTCTCTATTATTTTTTTATGTATACTCTAGGCCTGTTCTACACTTTCTTCTATTATATGAGCAATGTGCATATGCTGTTTTGTCACTATTCGTCCCCATTCGAATGGGGATGGACACAGATAGGTCTGATGAATAATTAAACAATAATATACTGGTGCTTTTCACATAGGACAAGTGTATGATTTTTTTATCTACAATATGGCAAAATGAACATGTCTCTCGTTGTAAAAGAAAAAGTTGAATATAAAATGCGGACATGTTCTGCAAATGATTCAGAAGCAAATAGATCAACGTATATACATATAATAAGCAAATTTTTCTATACCGGGTCAGGTCAGGCACAATGCATGCTACCACTATGCTAGTGGTTGGTACTGCCTACATCTGTTCCTGCTGCCGTACAGGTGCACATGGGAGTATGGAAAGCTCGAGGAATGTACCCTGAGAAAATATCTGGAGGGAGAGACCCAAAGGCAGTTGATGGGGAGGAATGCTCCAAACCATCCTCTGGCTTCTCTTGCAATGTTGCCTAATTTCCAAATGTATAGAATTTTGGCTTGCCTTAGGAGCTAATCAGCATTGTTTAGAAGGGGGGGGGGAGTGCGAAATGGGCTGGGCACTTTTTCCCTTATCTGTGGCCTAGGAAAGCAGCAAAGCTACCACCTTCTTGAACTATCTGTCCAGACAAAAAGAACAATCCTATGTAGTAGGCTAGCCCATGGCACTAGCTCCCCATAGCGACACTAGAGCGGAAGGTCTATTGGACTTAAATACGACTGTCCAGGACAGCTCAATGTTAAATCTTCCTTCAGTTATGGTTATTATTCTGTGCCTACATCAACATCGCATATTCTTTGATATTGATTACACTTCCTTTATTAACCATTCACATCTGACAAATCACAACACTCCCCATCTGTTTCTCTTTGCTTTATGTTTTCTTCGTGCCCAGGCCCGATGGTGGCATTTCTCGTTTAATCTCTCTTTTGCCTTTCCTGGTGTCACTCATTAAAAAACTTTTATTTATACTTGAAGCTATCTTATGCTTTGGTCTAATATACAAATGGTGTTCCAATATACATATCATTTTTTTCCACAGTTGGCATCGAGCTGCCCGATTACATTGCAAACAGGGGTCTTGGCAAGTTGAAGGAAAAAATGATGACTTCAGGAAAGTAGCTTCTGGAGATCGTCGCACGTGTCAAGAATGCTTCGGAAGCACCAGATATCCTACAGACACCCACATCCCAAGATAGTCTTAAGTGGACACAAATAGTTCCCAGTATTTTAAAGATATACGGCACTGGATTACGTACCTTAACTCATTAAATAATTACCTTGGAAGAGATTTGATATCGGTTAGTAATATTGTATTAATCACTTATACTTTTCAGTCCCTTATAATAAATTAACACTTAATTATTTCACAGAAACTGTTTCAATAATCTATCCCTCATGAATATACTAGACACAAGGGTTCGTGATGATTTAGTATGGATATCAAGGTACTGTTCGCTTTCAGAAGCTGTCCACAGCAAATTATTTTTTATGAGTGACACTGGGACAAGAAAAGAAAACTGCCCTCATTGGAACAGGGGATAAAGAAAAGAAAATATTTAAGAAAAGTAGCAGCTTTAGGGCAAAACAGTTATGAGAATGATTAACACTAAAAATGACAGGCTGAAAGACTAGTCAAAGTAATGAAGATCTAAAAAAATGTCAGGATTAGGCACTGAAATGACAATAGACGTTATTTGACTGAGGAAAGGTCACAAGAATTAGAGAGGACAGAATCACGCAATGAGTTCCAAAGTCTTGACAAGTCACTATCAGGAACTGCCCACAGCAGGTTTATATTAAAAAATGGTTTTGGTAATGTGATAGTTACCCTGAGCGAATGCCCTTTCTAACCTCGGAAAATGGAGAGCCAAAAACCCTCGACCTAACAACTCAGTCACGAACGTTACCACTTATCAATACAACGATATCTTTCTTATTTTTTTATCATTGAAAACACTGGACACTTCATACTTTATATGACAGGCTTCATAACTGCATGACGGTGATATATACCATCAAAATCACTAAATATATAGTGCGAAGAGAAGACAACCATGTGCGTAGGATGGTTAAAGATATGGAGGTGGAGGAGGTAAGGAGAGGAAGAGGAAGGCCAAAGGTCTAATGGAAGGATAATCTAGGAAATGACATGCAGGATAAAGGGCTATGGGAACAGTGTAAGCGAGACAAGAAAAGGTGGAAAAGGGAAGCAAGAAACACTGACCCCATATAAAAATGGGTTCAAGACAAAGAAAGATAATTGATACTTTAATCATAAATGATAATGGTATTATTAGAAAACTGAGTCTTATCCTCTCCATTTCACCCTTTGATGGCATTCTATAATTAAATAATACTGGGACATTTTTTAAAATAACTTTTATCTTATATACACTACTGCAATATAGTCAGTAATGATGTCTCTTTCTCTTCAAACAATATTTATGCTATTATTATCTATTGAAGAGAAAATAATCTATAACATCTAAGAACCTGACCACAGAGGCCGACTGGTCAGTGCTAGACCCTGGAGTTGACAAATCAGCGTTCAAGCCCCCTGTGGGGCACTAAGAGAGCATCCAGCCTTAATTTCTCAGCCACACTCTGTCTGTGTCCACCCTAAAATTGGGGACAAATAGTGATACATAAAACGAGGATTACTGTATTATCATATTTTAATAATGTCTCTGATGAAAGAAGACAAAATGGAAAAACTTTTATTAGAAAATATATGGTCTCTACAGGCTTTAATAATATTATTCTCTCTTTCCAACAATAATTATCCTATTTTTATCTAATGAAGACAAAATTTTCTATACCATTAACGTCTAAGACGACAAGAAAATGGTACCGATGTTAATTAGAAAAAAAAAAAAAGGCTGACTATAGAATTTTAATTATTTCATTCTTTAATAATACTTGAGTAGAGGGGCTGCAGTAAACCAGTGGTAGACTGTGCGAGTCAGGAATTCACAGGCCGACTAACACAGGTTCGATCCTGCTGCAGGGCATTACCAAGCGTATCTAGCCATAATCTCCCAACTCCAATATGTCTGTGTCCACCCCATCCCATATGAGAACTAATTGTGACAGAAAATGGCAAAAAATATATTCAAACCTGACCTGCTCTGTGTCCACCCCCCTTTGGAATGGGGACTAATTGTGACATAAAATGGTAAAACTTTATATATATATATATATATATATATATATATATATATATATATATATATATATATATATATATATATATATATATATATATATATATATATATATATATTTATTGACATTACCTCATCTCTGCCTTAATCTTAATCTTTTTCTTTTCCATTGTCTTGGTGTTTTCTCGAGCCCGGGCCTTTATTGATGAGGGCAGTTTTTGCCTGTCCCGGTGTCACACACACACACACACACAAAAAAAAAAAAAAAAAAAAAAAAAAAAAAAAAAAAAATCCCGGGAATAAAAATAACAGACAAGGTCTAACAACATGAATGAACTGCTTTTCAAATAAATATAACACCTTGTTTCTGGGTTAATGTCTTGAACAACTCTGCAATTTAAGTCAATCTAGCATGATATCGAATTATAATCTAGAAATAAGATTTATTTGCCTTTTTTCAATATAAAAATAAGATCGTCTTGCTTCCGGGTTAAGGTCTCTAAAGACTTGGCGATTTTCTGAAGCAGATTAAGCTTAATGATATCTCTCTCCTCTCGTCTCTGTTCCCTCTCCTCCCACTCCGTCAAGAAAGCGCGCTGGAAGTCGTTGTCTTCTCGATCGAACTTCGTCCTCGAGCTAGAAACGAGACTCAGTACCTCCTTTGACGTCTTCCTCGTGGTCATGCCGTTGGCTTTCCCAAACGACTTCCTGTTGGAGGCCGTATCTATATCCTCTTCATTATTGTTCAAAGCTAGAGCTTTCGTATCAGATATTATATTGTCCATAGGCTGGAAAAAAAATTTACAGCTTTATCATTTTCAAAAAAATCTTCTTTCAAAATTACATTAACACATTAATGACTATTTCTGCTAACAACTTGATCGTTACTTATTACTGTTATATAATATAGTCCATAGGCATTTAAAAATAATAAAATGAAAAGATTCAATACCTTCAAAAATAATTTCTATGAATATTATACACTATATAACTTTAGGAACATATTTTCAATTATTATTTCTGCTAATCAAATGAGGACGGGTAAAGAAGTCTTTAAAACGCTCTACTTGGGAAGTGTCAAACCCATGTGAAAGTACACTGCAGGGAGTTAGGAAGGGCACAGTCTAAAATACTATAGCTCTAACCTATATGTGTCCATCCCCAAAATAAGGATTAATAACGACACACAAATGGCACACAATAGCACCCTGGGGGTGAAGTGGTTAGAGAACTTTACTCTGGAAGCGAAATAGCCAAGTTTGAGCCCATTTCATGGAAGTTAGGAAGGGTATCCAGCCTAAAGTGCCCAATTCCAACCTATTTCCACCTCCATACAAATAGGGATTAATGATGATCCAGTTTTACATTACAGACTCCCTTCTCTATTAAGGGCTAAGATGTTGTCTTCTTTCAAAGGACTATGGTTTTGGCAAGTGTACCTGTTACCCTGAGTGAATGTCCTTTCTAACCTCAGACTGAGGTGGCTCTCAAACTGATGACCAGACAAATCAGTCATGCACACTAACAAC
The DNA here is from genome assembly GCA_037179515.1 of Halocaridina rubra. NCBI lineage: Eukaryota > Metazoa > Arthropoda > Malacostraca > Decapoda > Atyidae > Halocaridina > Halocaridina rubra. The sequence continues at coordinate 38,443 of JAXCGZ010022831.1, read as the reverse complement.
CCTGCAACGAACAGGTAATAATAGTGACACATAAAATGGCTAACAAACATCTACAGCCATGGCATACCCTTTTCTTAAAACTGGAAAATCCAGATATAAAAATACCTCATAGTAGGGCCAACTTAAGACCAAGTCTCCGATCTCATTGGCTCTTTCTAAAATTCTCCTGTAATTGACCAGGAGATTGTACCACTTCTTGCGAAGTTTAGCTTCCGTGAAGGTAAACCCTTCTTCGGCCATCATTTTCCTGATGCGGGAAAACATTTCCATAGACTGTTTTGTCTTCAGGAGGTTTTTGTTCTTGCTAACGCAGTCGATGAAAAGAAGGGTCGCTGAATGATTGAAGCCTAAAAAGAAAATTATTGTGATATCAAATACAGCAAGGATAAGCATGAAATACAAAAATGTTGGTACTTCAGTTCCTACATACTGAGTGTAGACCATACATTTGATTTGAAATACATACACAATAGCTGTAATCCCTATGTAAGGTGGGCAGCCAAGTTAATACACACACATTCACCAGAAGGCTAATATACCTCAATCATTCCTCTTAGGTCCCTGGGAATAAAGGGATGCCACAATTACCCTCCACCACCTTGCTTGCATCACCTACAGAGTAAGTGAACAAGGTACTTTTGTAGTGAGAAACAGAGAAAGAGCTTTGGGAGACAGAGGTAGCTCAACTCATCTCTCAGATAGAACTTATACATCTCACAGGATCATCAAATCTTTTGTTTTTTTCCATCAGGGGTCGGCACAACAGATCAAACACCCTCATCCATAAACCTACTCTATGGCCTACACATGAAATATTACCTTCGCTAGCATCAGATACGATAATATGATCCTTTTTATTCCCATTTTCGGGTTCTTCTGAAACACCATTTTTCTTCCTCTTCTTTTTGGTCTGGGACATCACTTCCGATTTGATGTCTGGCACACCATTTTCCTCTGTTTCATCTTTCTTTCTCATTCTCTTTCTCCCCTTGGAGAAGTTAGGCTTTGTCGTCTTCGTGGATTTTTCATCTTCCTTATCTTTCATCAGAGAATCTTCCGACAACGATTCAGAGCTAACGCTTTTTGGTGATTCGCTCTCTAGGTCCTTTATCATCGAATCAGTTTTGCGAGACTTTGTTTCTTTATTCGACGGTTTTTTAAGGTCGATGGGTGAGTCGTCCTGCAGTTCTTTCGCTCTATCCACTTCACTCATCAATTCATCAAATGTCTGCAAAAAGAAAGAATAAATACTGAGTCCACCGTGTCATAGTAGTAGCACTCGTGATTGATATGTAAGGTCGAGGGTTTGAGGCCTACCATGGTCTGAGGTTAGAACGAGCATTCACTCAGGGTAACAATCACACTTGCCAAAATCAAAGTCCTTCACAAGAAGGCACCATCCTACCCCTTCGTAGAACAGAAAGTCGGTGATGTGAAATCCATCAAGAGGATAAAATACTGACAACCCAGTGATTCCTATGTTACTCAAACACATCCCCTGAAGATGATTTTCTAAATAGACAAATGCAATCGTCCCCATTATAAGGAGAGTGACTGAGCCAAAGCAAAAAATAATACTCTCTCTGTGGGAAGAGCATACAAACAAAGGGATTCCTAGTCCCCTGACAATTCCCCATTTAGTGGACTTTTATGATAAACAGGGAAACATGGATGAGGTAGTCTTGGTGCCCTAGCTTATCCATCTGCTTTGATAAAAAAAGAAGTAGCACTACCCAACAGTGCATTACTTAAAAAATATTGCACCTTCTTCTTCTTCGTCTACATCTTTTCCCACTTTTATGTGGGGTCAATGTTTCTGGCCAGTGTTCTCTATATGTCCCTGTCCCATACCTCATCACCCAATAAACCTTTAGACCTCAGGTCGTCCTTGATGCAATCCATCCACCTACGCTTTGGTCTCCCCCTCCTCTCCTACCCTGTATATCCATTTCCATCACCCTCCTCCCAACATACTGTTCATCCCTCCTAACGACATGACCATACCATCTTAGTCTACTTTCTTGTATCTTATCTGATATTTTTCTAACTTTTGAGGTACCTCTAATTACCTCGTTTCTGATCTCTTCTTAGCTTCAAATACACAATCTTTAACCTACATCTTAGACTTTTAAGGTATCAAATCTTTCTTATATACAGATCACACTGCTGTGAATTGAAATGATTTAACCACGTTTTATGTGTCACAATTAGTCCCCATTATGGGGGTGGACACACAGATGTGGGCTGAGAAATAAGGCTGGATGCACTTCCTAGTGCCCCACTGTGGGCTCAATTGCAAGATTGTCATCAAAAATCTTATAATGCATTAAAAGTTTATTTTATTGCACCATTTTTGGTCACAACTAGTCCCCATGAATAGGGATGGACACAGACAGGTTGGAGCTGGGGGAATAAAACAGCATGCCCATCCTAATGTTCTGAGGCTAACTTTATTCTGCGTCAGTCTCTTCCCCTTTCATGAGTTCAATCACTGAGATACCACAGCCCCCTAGAAGCAACTCAAGGGCATTCAATTCCACCTTGGGCCTTAGGAAGGGCATTAAGTATTAATCCCCAGCTCTGTGTCCAACCCCCATTTGAATTGGGACTCCCTGTGACAAAATGTTGCATTAAGACTAATTATATAAGAAATGACATAAAATATCAATTTGAATTTGCATCAGTATGAAGGTCTCTATTGAAAAGGCAAAGTCAAGGGACAGTGATATCAGTATGATTATACACCAACCATATAGCCCGGGCCCAAGCTCTCTCTCTATGCACTTGGACCCAGTGATCTCCAGTCAATTGCTGAATAATTAGGTAGACCTATAGATAATCACTGACCCCCCAAGCAACTGCCTAATTTAATTGGTAACAACATGAGACAGAAAAAAAGAAAGAATTCAAGAACTACTGACATAAAAAAACTCCCAATTCATGTTTCCTTTATTTGGGTTCTTGAGCCTCTCTTTGGATCTTGCATACGTTTTAAGTAAATTTGAGTATTTTTTCTTGATGTTGTTGGTATCGAATCGATAACCATCTTCTTGCAATTCTTTCCGAGCCTTCTCGAATAACTCTGTTCTATTTTCTGGATTCTTTGAGAGTAAATGACTGTTCTTCTTGATGCTACGTATCAGAGTCCAGGTTGCTGCGCTGCTCCAGTAGCCTGTAATTTAAGAAGTATTTAAGAATGAAAAGTATTTGAGTCAAAAGCAAAGAGAATCAGAGACGGAGAGAGTTGTGACTTGTCAGATGAGAGGGGTATATTAAGAGATGTGTTATACAAAAGATGATACAATTAAGTTTGTTTTGCCGTTTTATGCGTCACTGCTAATCCCCACATGAACTGGGATGGATACAGGCAGGTTGTAGCTAGAGAATTAAGGTTGGATATCTTTTCTAGTTCCCTGCTGTGGGCTCTAACATGGGTCTGTCATTTCCGAAGCTGAGTGCTATAATTGCTGCACTACCACAGGTCCCCTAGTAAAAAAAAAAAAAAAAAGGACCAAGAGAAAATATCCTTTTTTTATGTGACACCGGGACGGGCAGAGAAAACTGCCCTAACTGGGCCTGGGCACGAAGAAAGCATAAAGTAAAGAGACATAGAGATTGGGAAAGTTGTGATATGTCAGATGAGTAGGAAAACTAAGAGCTGAGTAACAAATATCAAAGAATAATTGACATTAGATGAAGGCACAAAAAAAAGAAGTAAAACTAAAGGAAGACTTAATATCATATATAAGTCCAAAAAACCTTCAGCTGTATAAAAAAAAAACACATAAAACTTACCTCTCTTGTTTGGTTTTCTCTTATCTAGTGTTTCGTTTGACTCACTCTCACTGATGTTTCCCAAATCTAAATCTGGAAAATATATAAAATTATAAAAGTTTTTTTATGCTTTATGTGTCACTATTAACCCCAATCATGGGGGTACACAAATAGATGCTAGAGATTCAAGGCTGGATGCTCTTCCACACGCCCAGCAGCGGGCTTGATTGCAGGTTTTTCACCAAGAGTCAAGTATTTTAACCACTACGCTACTGCAGTCCCCATAATTATGATACTGTGTGTTTACATATGTTACTATTAGTCCCTACTCGAATAGTGTGGATACTGACAGATTGGAACTGGGGTATTAACGCTGAATCCTCATCCCAACACCCTGCAGCGGACTCAATCGTGGTCTTGCAACCTCCTTAGTCAAGTATTCTACTTTTATTTTTCCTTTGTTACAACAATGGCCATCCTGGTGCCTGCGTGAATGTATTCAATCAGAACAAATAAATAAAGATATACAGCAATAATATGTGACCGATATTTGCATTTTGTTCTGTGTCGCTAATAATCTAAATTTAAATGGGGATGGATGAAGACAGGTTGGAGCTAAAGAATTAAGGTTGGATGCCCTTCCTAACATCCAGCAGTGAATTCGAATAAGAGTTCGTCACTTCCCAGATAGAGAATTCTAACAGCTGCACTAACATGGTCCTCATATGTGTCCAATACTAGTGTACAGTGTATATCAGATACTGCATTACATATTAACTCTCAGAGGGTGGGCAATCTACGGAAAACTGCCCTAATTGGGCCTGGGCACGAAGAAAACATAAAGTAAAGAGACATAGAGATTGGGAAAGTTGTGATTTGTCAGATGAGTAAGAAAACTAAGAGCTGAGAAACAAATATCAAAGAATAATTGACATTTCATGAAGGCACAAATAAAGAAGTAAAACTAAAGGAAGACTTAATATCATATTTCTTTTTCTTCTTCTTCTTCGTCTACATCTTTTCCCACTTTTATGTGGGGTCGATGTTTCTGGCCAGTTTTCTCCATTTGTTTCTGTCCCATACCTCATCACCCAACAAACCTTTAGACCTCAGGTCGTCATTGATGCAATGCATCCATCTATGCTTTGGTCTCCCTCTTCTTCTCCTACCCTGTATATCCATTTCCATCACCCTTCTCATAACATACTGTTCATCCCTCCTAACGACATGACCATACCATCTTAGTCTACTTTCTTGTATCTTATCTGATATTTCTCTAACTTTTGAGGTACCTCTAATTACCTCGTTTCTGATCTTATTTCTTCTTGTCACCCCACACATCCATATCAACATCCTCATCTCTGCCACATCCAGCTTTTTCTCTTGTGTCTTCTTTATTGCCCATGTCTCTGCTCCATACATCATCGCAGGTCTCACAACTGTCTTATGCTCTTTACCCCTCAACTTAATCCCTATTCTCCTGTCGAACAGCACCCCAGACACTTCTCCGTTCCCATCCCGCTTGTATTCTGTGGGTTATTTCTGACTCTAGGTCACCAGCCTCTGCTACTGATGATCCCAAATACTTGAACTTTTCAACTCTTTTCAACACCTTCCCCCGCAAATTGACCTCCCCATCCTCATCATCTCTCAACCTCAAGTACTCTGTCTTCTTCCTGCTGATTTTCAGTCCTCTATCCTCCATCACTCTTCTCCACTCCTCAAATCCAAAAAACCTTCAGCTGTATAAAAAAACAAATAAAACTTACCTCTTTTGTTTGGTTTTCTCTTATCCAGTGTTTCGTTTGACTCACTCTCACTGATGTTTCCCAAATCTGAATCTGGAAAATATATAAAATTATAAAAGTTTTTTATGCTTTATGTGTCACTATTAATCCCAATCATGGGGTTACACAAACAGATGCTAGAGATTCAAGGCTGGATGCTCTTCCACACGCCCAGCAGAGGGCTTGATAGCAGGTTTTTCATCCAGAGTCAAGTATTTTAACCCCTACGCTACTGCAGTCCCCATAATTATGATACTGTGTGTTTACATATGTTACTATTAGTCCCTACTCGAATAGCGTGGATACTGACAGATTGGAACTGGGGTATTAACGCTGAATCCTCCTCCTAACACCCTGCAGCGGGCTCAATCGTGGTCTTGCAACCTCCTTAGTCGAGTATTCTACTTTTATTTTTCCTTTGTTACAACGGTGGCCATCCTGGTGCCTTCAGCAGTGTAATGTATTCAATCAGAACAAATAAATAAAGATATACAGCAACAATATGTGACCAATATTTGCATTTTGTTCTGTGTCGCTAATTATCTATATTTGAATGGGGATGGATGAAGACAGGTTGGAGCTAAAGAATTAAGGTTGGATGCCCTTCCTAACATCCAGCAGTGAATTCGAATAAGAGTTTGTCACTTCCCAGATAGAGAATTCTAACAGCTGCACTAACATGGTCCCCATATGTGCCCAATACTACTGTACAGTGTATATCGGATACTGCATTACATATTAACTCTCAGAGGGTGGGCAATCTACCTCAATTGCATTTGATTACACACTAACGTTCACCCGCACTGAAATCTTTATACAGCACATGAGGGGAAAAGATGCCACACAATACAAGAAAATATTGGCATGCCATGGCAAGTTTCTAGCACCCATTTTGTTTTGAAACAAGCACGCAGAATATGAAAAAAATTTTGACTGACTGGGTCCAGCTATATGCTAGCAAGATGACACACTCTGCCCTTATGGGGTTAACACAACTGGATGCATTACATGTAATTAAAAAAATAGTTTCCGGTACTTTTGGTCTACTTCAGTAGCTGTAGTCTTATATACATACAATCTACCCTAACAATCACATCACATCTGTTCACATGCTGACTGACATAAACTGATCAGTTTTGTGTCACGGACTCCCTTTTCTACCAGGGGCTAGAATATTGCCTTCTTGCAAAGAACTTTGATTTTGGCAAGTGCAACTGTTACCCTGAGTGAATGCCCTTTTTTTTTACCTCAAATCGTGGTGGGTGGCAAACCCACAGCCTGGTGTATCAAAGTTGCGATCATTACCACTTGGCCACAGTGGCCAGGCAATAAAAATAGTATGTAAACTATAAGCTATTGATGGGATACTAATAAACTATGGACAATAATGTAGCCTGCCCTTCCTAATGCCCAGAGTCAAGAGTGCTAACCACTGAGCTACTGTACTCCCCCATGCTGAAATCAACAGGTATAATATAATAACTCAAACTCTTACCATCATCACCAGCAGAAGGAAGCCGTCCCTCCAGAGCTGCTTTGAATAATTCGCTGGCGTAATCAGGATCTAAAAAGGATAAACAATATAAATCTGGATGATTACATTTAGGAAAAAATGGTAGTAAAATGTGCATTAAATTATCATGACAAGCAATATATTCATGACATGCCCTTTTGACACCATAACGGAGTCAACCTCATCCCTCGGGTTTATGACGGCCCTTCTCTGGTTTTGCCAACTTTTAATACATACATACATATACCTTGGCTGTTTCCCCCTTTAATTGGGGGGTAGCCGACATCAAAAAAGGAAAACAGTTTGGGGAGAAGTTAATCAACCATAAATATATTTACGTGATTTTTACCAAATTAATAGTTTTCCAGGAGTGAATGACGTGAGTTTTAGATATATGTGTCGAAGAAATACTATATAATAAAGTATAAATACGAGTTATAAAGGGGTGCATGTAACGGATTTTAACCAAAAAATATCTTATAACTAAAAAGATAAATGAAACTAATGTCAATCATCAAATCACGTATTAACTACTCAAACCCCAAAGCTATTACACTGTAATAAATTTCATGATATATTTTAAACTGCACTGTAAAAGAATGCATTTAATAATGACAATCGGATTAAACAAATTACATATACCCATCAAAGGATGTATATATATAAGATTTTTAGACAAATATGTTAATAATGAACTGTTTCTGGGGAAAGGATTAATTTTATGAAAGCCTTCTATTTTAGGTCTAACCTAGCCTAGCTAACCTAAAACAAATCATGACGGACTTATTGCTTATAAATATGATTGGGGACACCTACAGTTTTGCGGGCCATACCAATGTTCAAAACCAACCAATAGATGGTGCAAGGCTCTAACTAGAGAACTGGCGGATGAATACACAACAAAAATGGCGACAATATGCATACGAAACAATTTTCTACTATCCTAACTAAAAACACCTGCCTAACCTCTTAGCCAGGGGGGCTTCGCCCCCTGGAATCCCCCCATCATACAGGTTGGGGTCGAACTACTTACTTGGGCAGAGGGGTGAGATTGTTGAACGGCATGGCCCGCAAAACTGTAAACTACCCTATGATTGTTAAAATGCTTCTGAGAGGGCAGACACTGAACGGTTTTACGTCTCGGACTCCCTTTTCTACAAAGAGATAGGACGGTGACTTCTTACCCAAGTCTTAGATTTGGGAAAGTGTGACTGTCACCCTGAGTGAGTGCCTCTTCTAACCTAAGACGGTGGCAGGCTGCTACCCACGACCTGATGAATCGAAGTTGAGGGCGTTACCACTTGGCCACAAGAGTAGACACTGACTGAGGAAATGAAAATAACTCCTACTTTAATTTTCTTTTCTTCCTCAGCACAAAAGTAAAGGGCGATTTTGGCAAGTGTGGCAGATACCCTAAGTGAATGCCCTTTCAAAGCTCACACGTTGGAGGGCTTCTTACCCACACACTGACGAACGAAAATAGCGACCCTAACCATTCGGCCACAGTGGCCGTTAGAGAACACAAATTTAGGAAATGATAATAACCTCCTTACCTTCATCAATTTTCTTTTCCTCTTCAGCACACACGTATAGGGAGACATTACATTTGCCATCTGAGAGGTTGACCTCTCTAAATGCACTCGTGGTTTGTTCAGCCATCACCAAAATGTAAACAAAACGTCTTCTACGATTTCCCGCACTGAGGGTCCGCGCGACGGGAGTGTTTACAAGCAACTGGTGCCGTTCCTATGACGCCGACCCTTTGTATGGCCAAGCCTTCTTGGAAGACTAAAAATTCAGTTTTAGCTTAAGGTTTATTCAATTTCATAGTAGTATGGTCTCTTTTTCTCTAATTTATCCTTTAAGTGGGCTATTAAATGCTATGCTAATTTATTCATGACTGATGAAAAATGTATTTTTTTCTTCGTATTTATCCCTTAAAAGGGGTATCAAATTCTATTCATTTTCATTCATCGAAACAAAATACGAGAGATGGGGGATTAGAAAATTAATTTATTTCCAACTGTAATAAGGAGTTATTTCAGATATGCTGACATTGTGTTTGCTCGGTAATTGATAATTTTATAAATAATGCAGCTTATGCGATTACAAATAGTATACTCATGAGTGAAACAGTCTCCAATATGCATTATTATTATTATTATCATTATTATTAATTATTATTATTATTATTATTATTATCATCATCATTGTGGAGGATCTCCTGTGTTAATACCCTTCGATCTTATAACCCCCTAAATTCGGAAATCCTGACAAGGCTTCAGTAGAGTCCTACCACGATCTCAAAATTAAATCCTCTACCAATAAAATATAGTTAATATTACATGCATAGACATACATGCAAATATTTTATAAGGGGGTTTATGAACTGCCGATATGTGAATATTTAAATAAACTCTCCTCACCTTAAATTAAAACTACTTCATACAGAATAATAAATTTTATAACATATATTCTACCTACGAGTGTTTAATTAAATGAGCTCATTCTGTCCCTCACACGTAGTTTTAAATATTGTTAGAAATAAGGTAAATCTGTACTCATCTATCCGGATAACCCTGATTTCGTCAGCAATCACGGGACTCCGAATTAAACTCGAATATCTCTATTACGTTTTCTACTTGAGTGTCTTGTAACGCCCCACGAGAACAACAAACATTTGTGAGCAAGTTGCACAGACTCCCCTCGTTTTTGTAGGGGTCCTTGATATTAGGACTAACTTGAGTTATGACTTGCTTACAACGGTTCTTTGTTTAGACAGGCGATGCAATAAGCGTTATCAAGGAGGTGAAGGGTTAATGGCTAAAATCCATTAGCGACTAACATTCCTTTCTCCAAGTCTTCTACAGCCAGCCTCCATAATAAACTACACATTATACATACCAATATACGTGTATACATGATAGAAATGAATAGGTACACACACTAAGTCTAAAAAGTATACATATATGCACTTACGTTACAAATAAACGAAACTATGTGCAAAATAACACTTACACAATGTACGTAGAAATAAACTGTCTTGAAATATATTCAAGACAATCATCATCATCATCATTATTATCATTATTTTTATTATTATTACTATTAATGTGGACGATTTGATATGTTATTAACCTTCGATCTCATAGCCTCATAAATTCGGAAATCCTCACACAGTTTCGGTAGAGGCCTACAAACGATCTCGAACTTAAGACCTCTATAAAAGAAAATTAATATCAAATGCATAAGCAAACATGTATATATTTATGAGGGATTCGTGAGCTGCTAATATGTACATACATACATATACCGTGGCTGTTTCCCCCTTAAATTGGGGGGTAGCCGACGTCAAGAAAGGAAAGTTTGGAGAGAAGTTATTCTCCCCTCTACTCCCCCTCTTCGTTGACGCCTCGCAGGAGGTTGATACAATAATAATAATAATAATAATAATAATAATAATAATAATAATAAGACTTTATTTCCAACGTACATTGGGTATTCAAATAAGATGCATATATATTCCAGATAGACATCTGTGGTGTACGATATAGACATACTAAAACAAACAAATCATAAAGATGGGTGTACTATTAAAATTTACAAGTAAAATCTTCCTTTAAGAGTAACTTCTTAAGATTATATTTAAAAGTATACACTGAACCAGCATTTTTTAGTTCTCTGGGAAGCTGATTATATAAATGAGGTCCACGAATGTTTATATCTCTTGAGCCAATATCAGTTTTAGACCTTCGTACTAATAAATCTTCCCCTTGACGGGTAGTTAACCCGGTAACTGAGCTTACTGTAGAAAAATTATACAAGCAATCAGGAAGATTGTTTCTTAGTATATTAAAAACAAAGGTACA
>JAXCGZ010022831.1:0-22500 GCA_037179515.1 Halocaridina rubra | reverse complement strand
CCGACCTGTCATATGGGTGTATACAAAGGTAATCAGTTACACAATACGTAGGTGACATGATTTTTGGCACTGAAGGCGTTAGTGGGGTCTTAATGTTAATTAAGACTGCAAAGTGCATTGGTCCTGTATTTTTCTTTTATGCAAGGATGCGTGTCTGAGTTTAGCAGAAGAAGCCTGTATTCTACATGTTGTTTGTCATTTTATAAGTCAATATTAATCCCTATTCGAATATAGGGTGGACAGAGACTGGTTGGAGCTGGGAAATTAATGCCCTATGCCCTTCCTAAAGTCTTGCAGAGGGCTCTAACATGGGAATGTAAATTCCACAGTCAAGCGCTTTTACCACAAAAGCTATGGCTCGGTGACATGCAAGTCAGGAAATAACTAATGTGGGTTCGAACCCAATGCAAGACGTTAGATAGGCATACAGTCTTAATCCCCCGCTCTGACATGTCTGTATCCAACCCTATTCATGGGGACTAATTGTGGCACATGAAAAGGAGCAAGCATTCATACTACATGATATCTCTCAGCCACATTGGCCTTAAACGTAGTATATCTGGCCAACATGACCGTATGTAAGGCATGGGTGATACAACATAAACGCAGGGATCTCATGCATCACTATTCCTATAGAAAACTAATTATAAAGAGAATATAGTAGTAATACTTATTGTTGTTATAAACATATGACGTTGAAGTAATCACGTAATACTGTAATGGAAATATTTACGTATATATATATATATATATATATATATATATATATATATATATATATATATATATATATATATATATATATATATATATATATATATATATATATATATATATATATATATATATATGAGTAAGAAATACTGCATATCCACAAAGCCTACAAGAAAAAAAAGGAATAGATGTCAAATATTCAAAATACATTAGCAAGAATACAAGATGTTAACACAACCTAAAAATGCTTTATAATTTATAGCACTTGTGACATAGTTGCTTACCTAAATAAAGCAATATATTACCCTAAAAAGTTATTTGTTTATCGTTTTATGAGTAACTATTAATCCCCATTCAAATGAGAGTGGACAGGGATAGGTTGGATCCGCGGAATTAAGGCTAGATGTCCTTCCTACCACGGAAACACACTGCTTAGAGGATTTGACTGGGGAAGTGACAAACCCGCGTTCGTACCCCACAGCAGGGCGTTACAAAAGGCATCCAGTTTTAAATCCCAAATTCCACTTGTCTGTGGCAACCTCTATTCGAATGGGGAATAAGAGTAACACATAAAATGGTAACCACACCCTAAAATATTACATAACTGCCTAAAAGAAATTACACTTATGACTTAAAGCATATCTTGGCACACAAAAAAATCTCTCCCTTGTATTAGTCATTAGGGTTTGTTATCTTACATATTGTTAATACTGATGAGTTATAGAGCATTGTGTATTTGCACAATATTGACGTTGTGAAAATTATGTGCAGTGACCTCACACAGATGAACAATACTAAAAACCAGAATATCTCAAGAACGTGATGACATGAGGAGAATAAGCAATTGCTCAGAGAGCATAGGCCAGTTTGGCCACATCATTTCAACCTTTTAAGGTATCCACAGAAGAAAGTCCTGAAGTTACCTCTGCGAATTAAAAGTGGTAAAATAACTGAGATCTCATAAAGATAAGTAACCCCTAGAACCCCAAGTAAAGTTAAATAACCCCATAAACTGTCTGGTTCGCAGAGGTTAAGTTAGGTTAGGTTATGTGACTTGCCTTCTAAACATGAATAGACCTAGGGCACCCTGGACACTCTTTTCCACAAGATCCAGATGTTGTAAATACTGAAAGTGTCATAAAAAAAAACAGAGTGCGAGTAAATAAAATCTCTACAGTTCATTAAGTAGGTTGAATTTTTCACAGTATCAATAGAAATAAAACTATAATGGCGAAACACAAGTTTCGTCAAAACACCACTTTGCACTTCAGTCCGCCTTTTTAGACTTTGTGTTTGATACTGATGTTGCCGCGGGTGAAGTATCAGCATTCTTGGCAGAATCGTTTGATGACGCTTTGTTTTTGTCTTGCTTTTCTTTCCTCTTTATTTGATACTCCACGATCATTCTGCATGTTAACATGAAAAAGAAGACCTGCCAAAAATTCAAAATATGAGTCTCTTTAGATATGGGTAGAGTAAAGAGACTTGAAATCTCCACCTTTGTATTTGCCTCATACGAAGAGTCAAGGGTTTTGCTGTGACCCAGCCACAACCCCCAAAAAGAGGGATTATGGCTTTTGTATATAGAAAGATAGAATATTTGACTTGCTATATAGATAACTAAAAGATACAACTCTCTATATGATATGCCTATAGAAAAATTTCAATGTCGTACTTGATGGGCTGAAATGGTTGACAAAAATCAATAAGGATAGATATCTTTTAACAATGATTTATTAAAATTATAAAAATGAGTCAGTACGACCATATATATCTATGAGAAAGATATCAATTACAAATATTTTTTAAAAAGAAATACAACTGGGTCATACACTCACCAATGATGGCGCTAATCTCTCGAACTTATCACCAACCATCCAATGGTTGTATGTGGCAAATAACATCATTATCACCAGCACCAAATTAGCTGCTTGTTTTATTCTTTCTGAAAAAAAAATAAACGCTTGCAAAGAGGAATTCCTCTACAGCTTATACAAAAAATGTAGCCTAATTAAGTATCTATATCAAGGTGAGTTTTTGACCTTCAAATCATTATTTAGTTGCAGTAATTCCAATCCAACTTTATCATAAAATAAAAACCATTGCCAGGCTCAGGGTTTTACTCTATTTATCCTTTATAACAATGTCCTCACGTCATCTGCTATATCAGATTACCTCTTAATACCTTTACATGCTAATACTCCTCTAAATATTCTAACCACAACTAACTAATATCACAGTTTCACAAGCACAATTAGGTAATTACAATAAGATAATTACATCTGCATATTCTAATTATACCTGACTTTTGTTTCTTTTCTATAAGAGGTCACTGTTTCTTTCTTGCCATTTACACTCTTTCCTGTCTCAAGCATCCTGTTCCCTTAGTCCCTTGTCCCGCATATCATAATCTATACTATCCTTCCACTGGACCTTCGGCCTTCCTCTTCCTCTCCATACCCTCAACCTCCATGTTCATACCCCTCCAACCCACATGGTCTTCTGCTCTTCGCATTACTTATGCTTTAATATTATCACAAGCCTTGGAGCTCTACCTCACTGTGTCCTCACACAACGTACAGTATATAACAATCATATAATTAAGTAGAGAATGTGCTAAATACTTCAAAGCTGCTGCAAACTGATAAAGTCTGCTGTAAATACTTACTCGAAGGGATAAATGTTAGACAAAAACCGCAAAGAACTTCTAATCCTCCAACAGTCCTTCTGTACCACTTGGATGGGATTTTGAACTCTAAAGTTTGCGAGAGTGGAAACACCTTGCTATATCTGGCGAATTCTTTTCTCTGAAATACATTATTATTATTATTATTATTATTATTATTATTATTATTATTAGCTGAGCAACCCGCCCAGCTCTGACCATTGTAATTATGTTCACTAATTCTATCATTCATGTAATTATAATAGAATTCGTATGTGCAAAGAAAATATGGCTTCTTCATAATACTAATAATAATAATAATAATAATAATAAGAATAACAATAATAATACTGGCAACAGTGTACCGACGGCCCGCAATACATTTATAACAAACGGAATCTGTCAAAATGTCCTCCCCTCCCATCTGCTTACACCTGTTAATAATAATAATAATAATAATAATAATAATAATAATAATAATAATAATAATAATAAATACTACTGGTATTACTACTACTATTACAGCTATTATTATTAATAATAATAATATTATTATTATTAAAATAGTCAAAAGTGAGACTATACACATTTAAGCTTTATGATCAAGAATTTATGGCAATCCGAACATATCACATTATTCTATTGAATCTTTAGAATTTCTGATGACAATTATCATTGTCATTTGTCAAGGCTTTAAGAAAGATTTGCATCATATTTCATAGTAAATTCTTGAGCATTAATGAAGAAAAAAATAAAAATATTGGGGGGGGGGTTTCTTTGGATGAATTTTTGCTTCAGTGATACAATATAACACAGATAACGAAGACTAACGTTAATATATAAAAATAATACATTGATTATAATTCAAAAATTGGGTGTGTAAAATTATGGCGAATAATGCACTCCAAAACATCATAACGCAAATCAAACACTGCACTCAAAAAATATTCATTTATGTTTATGCATCTAAAAACAACCAAAATCGAATATATAGTCCCTGTCTTTCCCTATTAATAGACAGACAACATATACTGTAGGGGGAAGCCCGTCTAAACCAATGTTTATTTACACAAGAACCCACAAAAATTGTTCCTTTTGCGAAGAACCAACTCACCAGATCTTTGTGCAATTCTTTGCTAATCTTGGGTGTTAATTTGGTCGCGCCCACAAATATGAAGAATATACCCAGGAGAACGGAAAGCGATTTTAACACTATAGAAGCCATGGTTTCTATGAGGGGGAAAAATAAAAAAAAAAGTGGAGGCCGAACCGACCTTAGTGTCTGTCTGTGCTCGCTAAGAGTGATGTGGAGCTAACTAGACTCGGAGCGACTGCGCGAGCTTTTTTTCTTTCTTTCAATTTTTCTTCCACGTTCGCTAGCACCGGTGGCTTTTTAATAATCAAAGGATAATACCTAAGGGTTTTACTTTCCAAGTTTATTTGTCTTTTTGATGCAATGTTAGTTTATTTTAAACTCTGGCGAAAAGAGGGAGAGTAAAAATAGATGTTTTTCTCTACCCCTTCAGACCACTATGCACATTCGCCGTTCGTTCTCAGCACATCAGTTTTAGTTATTGATCTTTCCACATGTATTTCAACAACTTTCCAGTGTCTGTCTGTCTTTTTTATATAGTTTAAGTTTATTTTAAAGTTTGGTGAAAGGAAGAAGAGAATAAAAGATAATTTTTTTCTTTACCCCTTCAGGACACTATACACCATTGCCGTTTGTTCTCAGCCCATCAGTTTTATTGATCCTTCTCCATGTACTATAACAAGAGGGCCGATGTAATTCCCCCCCTCGCTCGATAATGTTGTCATTACGGCATTGACGGTATATTTATCCGTTGCAAATTGGATCTCTTTTAATATTTCAGCTTTCTGTGTATTTATTTTCTTTTACTTTTTACTCAATACACCATCTCCAGCAAGCTTTTCACCTAGTATATATGAGGTCGCTGTTTTTCACTTGACTCTTAGGTGCGCTAGGAAGGGTATCCAGCTTTAATTCCCCAGCTCCAACCTCTCTCTGTCCATCCCCATAATGGGGATGAACAGCACCGCATAAAACGGAAAATCATACATGTGTTTTTATTTTATACACAATCTGTAAGAAGTATTTTCTCTGACTTTATATAGGGTCGATATTTTTCACTTGCCTCTTAGAGACTGGTACTTTCGTTAAGGGTTTACGGCCGAATGAACTTCTTGAAACTAATCCTTTCCATTAAACAGGGCTTGAAACTGGCCACATTCGAGGTAGCTAAATCCCTCGAAGGATTAACAATGTATGGGACAAAATAATATATTATTGCTTGTGCATCCCCATTTACTACTACTACTAATAATAATAATAATAACGGCTGCGCTATTAATGAAAGAGATTGTACTAATACTAATAATGACTGCGCTATTAAAGAAAGATTATTCCCAGTATATTCACTTCACAAATGTATTACATACCAAGGTTGTTTGTTATTATCAAGCACTAAACTGAACCAAACTACAAATGTTCATACCCTTTTTCACGCATTTTAAGGCAATTGTTGCAAATGGGAAACAAATTCCTGCAGATGTTGTTGCTTGGCTTATGATAATAATAATGATAATAATAATAATAATAATAATAATACAAATAACAATAGTAATAATCATAATACAAATAATAATAATAATAATAGTTATAATAATAAGTCTTGAACTCAGTACTGAGGAGTATATATTTGAGAGCGAGAAAGTGCTCTGTAACATCCCATGTCCAAGACTATTACATTGGCCGTTGCAAACTCATGACAGCCAAGGGCAAGTATAGGGGTGGTCGAGTCAGAGCACACACATTCACCCATACCAAACATATCTTGATCACTCTTCTCAGCCCTTTGGCGATAAATGGTTGTAATACATTCCCAAACTACCCGGACTGGATCACTCACAGGGTAAGTGGACAAGGTTCTTCTGCCATGAGGCCTGACTGCCGCAGCTGGCTTACCCTAGCACACCCAACAGTCCCAGGCGCGAGAAACCCCTTTGGTCTGCGTTACCTACACACAGCACTAGATGGAATTTTAATCATTCCACTTGTCTTACTAAACTAGTAAGTTATTGCTTCTCTCCTCATCAATTCTTTAGGCTTCTCCCGTACATAGTTTCAAGTATTTTGTGGCCACCGTGGCTGAGCGGTAATTCTCACGACTTTGATTCATGAGGTCGATTTTGCGGCCCACCATGGTCTGAGGTTCGAAAGGGCATGCACACAGGGTAATGGTCACACTTGGCAAAACTAAAGTTGTTCGCAAGAAGACACCGTCCTAGTCCTTTGTAGAAAAGGATATCCGTGAAGTAAATCTAATAATATTACATATATACAGTATATATATATATATATATATATATATATATATATATATATATATATATATATATATATATATATTATATATATATATATATATATATATATATATATATATATATATTATATAATATAATACCAATGGCAGATTTAACATAATTGCATGTATGTATTATCAGAGTATGATCATTGAACAACATTAATGTAAATACATTTAACATCTCCCTGTTATTCAAACAGCTCATGGCAACTGTATCATCAACAATTTCAAAGAGTTTCAATTAAATTTTTATTTTTTTTAAAGAAATATTTATATAGAAGCCATGTATAAGGATACACACACCGTCTGAAAGTAATATCAGAGATCAGTATGCTCTCTCTCTCTCTCTCTCTCTCTCTCTCTCTCTATATATATATATATATATATATATATATATATATATATATATATATATATATATATATATATATATATATATATATATATTCTTGACTGGAAGCAACTGATCCCCGTATACTCTGTTTAGGACAATGAAGACATTTTTTCAGGTTTTCAGTTTACACGACAAATTAATTTTTCACGGTTAGATGTTGAAGCCGACTTTTTGAATACTCATTTTAATTTCATCTTCATTATTACTGTTAGCCATTCAGTTACATTCAAACAAGTTTCTCTTCTTATCATAACTACCGAAATATGATGCGTGTGTATATCAAGCACCCTCGAAAGATATATCAATTTATCAAATTATCTATACTCATAAGCATGCAATCTATACAAATTTTATTAACTGCTTCATCATTCTATGTTCAATAAATCAACAAATTATTTTCTTAGCATAAATGACAACACGACCATTTCTGAGAAAGCATCGCTATTGACAAACAAAATTCAGAATCAATCATATTTAATGTTGCAACCGTTTTAAATATATATCTAAGTTAATATACTGTATATACTGAACTCTGTAAAATTCTATATAAACTATTATGTTAGAAAACGGTGGGCTAAATTATGTGAACTTAACAGTGAAGTGAGAACAGGAGAATTAATGAAAATGATCAAAGAGTATTTTGTAGTACACCCAAAAAGTTATAATCATTATGATTATAAGCCAAGCTGGAAAACAGTCAAGGGGTATAAATAAATCAGCTCCAGAGGGAGAAGCAACTCGTTGAGGGAAAGGAAAAAGAAAAGATCTAAAATTGTACTACTCAGCATTGCACTACTGGCATTATTCCACTATTATATAAAAAATTCAGCATTGTGAGTAATGAAAATTCATTTGTGCCTAGCTTAAACTTTTGACGCTCCATCCACTTAGCAAAATGGCTAAGCAAATCATACGATAAAGGGAGACATTAGTCACATTTTTAAAGCAATAACCACATCAATAATGCAAGACAGACCTCAATGCTGTTATAAAAGGTCAAGAGAGACTGTGTGATGGAAATCAATAGAGAGGTAAACAGTTGTTGCACCATGCGTTGCTAAGCATTCACAATCACATCTGACAACAAGCCCCATCTCTGTTTTTTCTGCTTTATATTTCTATGTGCCCAGGCACTATGAGGGCAATTTCTTTTGGCCATACAGGTGTGTGTGTGTGTAAAAAAAAATAAAAAAATAAAAAGAGAGGAGCTTCATCCATTTACGTCCCCTCTCCACAATGCTGTTTTTACTACCTCGACCGTAGAGGTAACACCTCTCCTTTATTCGTTCTTACCTTCTCCCACAGTAGATTGCAATAAACACCTCATCTGTATTCCCCTGCATGTCCTAAAAGTCGACCTAATGGGGCAAAGTGAGAGGACTGGGAATCCCCTCCTTTGAATATTACTCCTACAAAGAGTCAAGTTTTTGCTTTGACTCGACTAACCCCTTATAAAGGGGGTTATGGCTCTTGCATATGGATAGAGAGATGTCTCACAATTCCACATTTTGTCATGTATTAATACTGATACCTTCTCACGAATACCTATATTATTACATGGCCTTCTTGATTCCACCCAAGACATTTCACCATCTCAAATATTTTTTCTTAAGTCTTGTGTCACTATTAATCCCCAATATGAGGTTGTACAGATAGATTGGAGATGGGGAATTAAGGTTGAAAGCTTTTTCTAAAGCCCTGCAGTGGACTTAATTGCGGGTCTTTCTCCTCCCTAGACGCATATTCTAACCATTAAGCTATCATAGTCCTTGTTTCACTATCTTGAATAGTCTACGAAATTCCTTTGGTTGACTATTTGTCTGTCTGTTTCTGAAATTCCTTTGGCTGACTATATGTTTGTTTGAATCTTTTAATCGCCTTTCTAAAAGGAAGTAAAACGTTTAGAATTCCGAGTCTAAAGATTGGAATTCTGTTCATCCTAACCCAACTTAGAATGAAAAGGAGGTTTAAGAAAAAGCTAAAGATATCTTTCAATAATTTACTTTTACACTGAATGTCTGCCAAAATCTGCGCCTCACTTCTACAAAAGCACTTTACAATGAAACAGACAAAATAATATATTTTGGACTCTTTGTGAGGTGACTAACATTTAGTATACAGTATATAATATAAAACAAATGATATAATATATGGAATGCTTCACTGTAACATAAAAGGCACTAAAAGGGTATCAAACAAACTCAGAAGAAGAGCAACAAAATTAGAAAAATTGCCATAACTAATCCAAGCCCCGCCTTTTCTTATTTTTTTTTAAGTCCCTATTTAGGGTGTTATTTCAGGATAGAGGGGGAATAGGATGGGAGGGAATTGGGATGTAAAGCATGAAAATGAAGTAAAGATGGCTATTAAAAAGAGAGGGCCATGCCCTCTAGCTGGACGCCCCTCATGGGGAACGAGACCCTGGAAGCCTATGGGAAAGAGTGGGATCAGCAGTGGCCTTCTTAAGGCACTTAAGGCTTTTCAACCGGGCAGCTTAGGGAACAAAAAAAAAAAAAAAAACAGCAGCTACTCCTACAACAAAAATATCTCTTTTAAGAAATAAATCGTATCTTCAGTAGTCTCGAACTCCTTCATCGATCCTTACATTTTCACTTCTAAATGACTGCTAGGATAAGACCATCCACAAATTGGGAATGCAATGCACCCAATATTCTAACTCCAAACTTGCTACACTCCTCCATACAGTAATTACACATGAATCCTTATCATTATTATTATTTTTATTATTATTACTATTATTATTATTAGTATTACTATTATTATGATTATTATTATCATTATTAGTATTATTATTATTATCACAAAGTAACACTTCACATCCTTTAAAGTTAACTTATGCCTATGGTCTCTCACTATATTAACAGCCTACTCAAATGCACATTAATGGGGCTGTGGTACAGCAATGGTTTGAGCGCTTGATTTCGGAAGTAGCGAACACATGTTCGTGTCCATCCTGGGGTGTTAGGAAGAGCATCCAGCCTTTATTCCATAACTCCAATCTGTCAGTGTCCAATCCAATTCAAATGGGGATTAACAGTGACACATAAAATGCCTAATACATGTGCACATTAATATTCTGCAACAATAAGGCTGTACTATGCTATGATAGACTCAAACATGAGTTTGTCACTTCATGAGCCAAGAGCTCTAACCACTTTGCTACTGCAGTCCCATTAATAAAAAAGTGGACATACCTTTGCCATATTCAACACCAATTCCTACCCTGAACTATAATGTAGTAATGAATTTTATATTATATTTTATCTACAGATACTGCTTTCATTGGGGACAACAATGGCCGAGTTGTCAGCATGCAACTGGAGTCGTCGGACCCATGATTAAGGCCACTGTGGGGTGTTAGGAAGGGTATCCAGTCTTAATTCCCCACCTACACTTTCTCAAGGATTAACTATTGGAATGATCCAACTAACAGGCTGAAATGCCAGCCTGGGAGTGGAAACTGTGTTCATTTAAGTACCTTGGTATCAATATAGGAATTTGACAAACTGCTGGAATCTTAATTCCAATGAACAAAAGTTTTCAGTCTACAATATAACGCTAATAGTTAGTAAGAACAATATGTATCAATATTATAGCGATAACAGATAACTTTAAAAATCTTCTTCCTTTAATTATTCAAAATTAGTAAAGAAAGCACAAATTGTATGTGTCGAGATTAGTCCCCATTCCAATGGGGGTGGACAATGATATGCTAGATGTGAGGTATTAAGGCTGGATGCCTTTCCCAATGCCCCAAGGTAGTATCAAACCCGCGTTGATCGCGTGCTCTATCACTTAGCTACTCCGGCCCCCAAGTCTACAATTCCAACTCTCTGTGTGCTCTACCAATGATATACTTATCTATAGGTCAAGTTAATTGGCATGAAAATCATCCTTTCACAAGTTAATTCATAAAATTTTTGCCATATTGCATTCAAAGTATTTTTAAAATTCTCACGTGAATTAAATACGAGATAAAACAGACATTTTGTATGAAATACCTGATACATGGATTCAACCACACACTACTAATCCCCTTCTCAATGGGGGTGGACACAGAGAGGTTGGAGCTGGGGGGACTACAGTATTAAAAGGCATTCTATATATCACAAGAAAAGGTATAACAATCTAATCATCATACAATAGTATTTAAACCATCTATAATAAAAGTAAGTATGAATTTTGTAAATATCAGAGACTCCAAAACCTGATGTAAACTTAAAAAAATCCATATATTGTTAAGTTAGCTTAGTTTACGTTAAGTTAAATCACATGCCTTGTAAATATGAGTAACTCTAGATAAGTATCGAGAGCACTCTGGAGTTTACTTTTCTCTACAAGATAAGTAAATCTTAAAATCAGTTATTCTAACAATTCCATTGCCCTTGTACACACTAAATTAATAACTCAAATTCATGATGATTTTGTACACACATACTAAATTAATCACTCAAATTCCTTAACACTTGGCAAATTTTTCCATGACCTCTCTAGTCATTCTATAAAAATGAAAGTTACTTGCTTCAGTCATGTCTACCGCACCTTTCGTTTTGTAAATGTCAATGCTGGGTATATTCCAATCAAGAACAGCAAAATCACAGCGGGTCCCTCCGAGATCAAGACCAGCCTGTGAAGAGGAGATTAAAAGGGAAGGGTATTAGCTTCATTCCGGGTCATATAGTTCAGATACTATGGTTTCATTCCAGGTCAAATAGTTTAGATACTATGGTTTCATTCCAGGTCTAGTAGTTCAGATACTATGGTTTCATTTCAGGTCAAATAATTCAGGTACTATGGCTTCATTTCAGGTCAAATAGTTCAGATACTATAGTTCATTCCAGGTCATGTAGTTCAGATACTATGGTTTCATTCCACATCAGATAGTTCAGATACTGTGGTCTCATTCCAGGTCAAATACTTCAGATACTATGGCTTCATTCCAGGTCAAATAGTTCATATACTATGGTTTCAATCCAGGTCAAATAGTTCAGGTACTGTGATTTCATTCAAGGTCAAATCGTTCAGATACTATGGTTTAATTCCAGGTCAATTAGTTCAGACACCATGGTTTCACTCCAGGTCGAATAGTTCAAGTTAAACTCTCTTAGCTATAGTAATATCTGAGACTTATTTAATGATCCGGTTTTATGTCACATACTCCCTTTTCTATTAAGGGCTAGGACGATGTCTTTTTAAGAAGGACTTTGGGTCTGGGAAGTGTTGGCATATGCCCTCAGCCAATGGGGGGTCAAGAACTGACGACCTAATGAGCATTACCAACCCGGCCACGGCGGCCACACATATGAGCTACATTAAGTACCTAAGAGGAAGTGACAAATACTTTCTCCAATGTTGTTTGCCATTTTATATATCACTATTCATACCTCATTCAAGCAGGGCTGAACACAAGTTG
The DNA here is from genome assembly GCA_037179515.1 of Halocaridina rubra. Taxonomy (NCBI): domain Eukaryota; kingdom Metazoa; phylum Arthropoda; class Malacostraca; order Decapoda; family Atyidae; genus Halocaridina; species Halocaridina rubra. The sequence continues at coordinate 9,904 of JAXCGZ010022831.1, read as the reverse complement.
GAGCTTGGAAATTAAGGCTGGAAGCCCTTCCTAAAGACCAATAGTGGAATCCCCTCCTTTGTATTTTCTTCCCAGAGAGAGTAAAGTTTTTACTTTGACTCAGCCACCCCCCTTACAAGGGGGTTACGGTTTTTGTATATAGATATATTAGTACATACACTACCTAACTGTGGGATAAACTGAGCAAACTGGTATAAAAATATACAAACCTGTATGACCTTTCCCCACAGTGCCAGACCAATCCCTCTGCCCCTGTATTCCGGAGACACGTAGATATCTTCCATGTAGACCCCGTGACCCTCCGCATTATAAGTGAAGAAAAAGAGGGTGTAGCCTAGGAGTGCCCTGTCGTTCTCAGCTATAAAACACCTGTAGAATTTCGTCTCTCCGTGACCGTCTTCTTCCAGAGCTGGAAAGAGAAAAGAGAGACTTTTATTTAATTTTTCTCGATGAATGATTCCCAGGGACCATGTAAAGTTAAATAACCCTGTAAGTTTAGGTTAGGCGATTTGCTTTATAAATATGAAGAGCCCAAGAGCACCTTGGGGGTCTTCTTTACGAGATCCATTTCAGTTACTAATTACATACTGGAGGTACGTGGCATGTCAGTGGAGTAAGGAGGAGAGCTTAATAGAGAGGTATAGATAGAGATCATCAAAAGAAGACACCAGCCAAGACATATTTCTACACCTGGTCATTGCTGAAGACAGGAACAGGTGGGTGTGGGGAGGACTGCCATAAATGAAACAATGTAGAAGCAACAAGATATAGCTGGCAGGCTCCATGGCAGATAAGCTGTGTTCCATTTACAAGGTATAAGATCCAAGGAGTATGGGAGCAAGGGGAACTGCAGTGACCCTTCATCCCTAAGATACTAACTTTGTGAGGGATAGACAAATGGGTCTTCTGTTGAATGGGTGCGTCTTTTGATTTAACCACTGCCCTTCTAATGGACTGCGGCACTTTGTATATGTATTATGGCTATGAAAGGAAAACAGGAAACAATGGAGTACCTTGGTGCTTACAAGTATATTTATTTACTCATATTCAGAGGTATGCTATGCTTGTAAACAGAAAGGAACTCTGCTGATTACAATTTTCTCTTTATAGCCAAATTATTCACATTTGAAATATTCATGCTGTTCTCACAAAAACCCATTTATGTTTATATGCGCATAAAAACGTCATCTCCACAATTTTCAAATTAATCACACCGCACTAGGGGCCACAGTAGCTCAGTGATAGAGCGCGCAGGTTGGGAAGAGACTAACGTTGGTTCGATCCAACCGCAATGCATCAGGAAGGGCATTTAACCGCAATCAATTCTCAAGCTCTAACAAGTCTGCATCCATCCCCATATGAATGGGGAGTACTTAAGAAACCAATTTTTTTTGAAATTTCAAGAAATGGCAGTTATACTTTCCATCATCATAATAGAATGAAGTGAATATAGAGAAAGAGAGAACTGACTATGGAAGACAGAAGAAGCTCAACTTCTCATTTGGATAGAGCCCACCCACCGTTTTTCTGTGTTGTGTCATTATTAGTCCCCATCATGGAGATGGACACAAGACAGACTGGAACTGAAGAGTTGAGGCTGGATGCCCTTCTCAAAGCCCCGTGGAGCCCTTGATCGCTCGTCTGTCACCTCCCAAGTTGTATACTCTAAAGACTAAGCTACCATGGCATGCCAGTAAATACAGTACTAAATAAGTGAATAAAAAACATAAATTACTTGCAAAAGCTAATTCAGTTGATAATACTTTCTTTTTTCTTTATTGCTGTTTCATGTGTCACTATTATTCCCCATTCGAAAAAGGGTGGAGATATGTTGGTGCTGTAAGGATGATTAAAGCTGGATGCCCTTCCTAACAACCAGCAGCGGGCTAGTACGTAGATTTGTTACTTCCCAAGTCGAGTCCATCTGTTAAGTGATAATATTAGTGATAAAATCCAATTACAGCAGTATTTTTTACTGGTCCCTTACGTATTCAACTAGATTTAGATATATTAAGTACCTCATGGCAAGAGATCCTTGGTCACTTACCCTGTGGTTGACACAAGCAGGGAGGTGGTGGCTTTGAGGCAGCCCTTTATTCCTAAGTTGCTAAGAGGAGTGACTGAAGTATATTATCGTCTGGTGAATTTGTGTGCTTTAACTTGGTAAACCCTCTTACAATGGGGAGTAAGGCTATTATAAACGTCATTACCAAAATACCATATTTACTCCTGTGGTAAAAAGAAAAAAAAAGAAAAGAAAAATAAATAGAGGTGTTCAATCAAAATGACAATACTTACTTGCAGCACTCAATTTTGGGCCTTCTGGCATCTTTTCATAATCAGCAAGGTCCTGGATCATTTTCCTGATCGTCTTGCAGTTGTTTCGTCCAGCCTCTCTTATTAGCACGCCTCCGGGTACCTGGCAGCTATGAAGAAAATAGAAGATAGTGGCATTAAAATCCCATAAAAAAAAGATAAAGTGAGATAATATATATTTACCTAGATATAATTTTTGTTTTCCCTGAAGGGTAGAGAACAAAGAGTACCTCCTCCTTGTTTCCCTGTGTGTCGTAAAAGTTGATTAAATGGGGCAGAGCAAGGGGACTGGGAATCCCCTCTGGAGCATCTTCTTTCCACAAAGATAAAACCCTTTTCCTTTGACTCAGCCAACCCACTTATAAAGAGGGAATATGGCTTTTCCATATATTTTTTCCTGGATATACATCTCCACCATACTCCCCTGTGTGACATAATATTCACCTGAATGGGGCAGACCAAGGGGTCTGAGAATCCCCTTCTTTATACTTTCCTCCCACATCCATACCTGCTGCATAATAATAGTATACTACATAGGTACTCCACTTTTCACCTAATTGTATCTCCAGATGTGTGACAGGTGAGAGGCATCTGTAGTTTTTAGAAAAACCAAGAGCATTATGCATTTGTTTCGGAAAGTTAATGAAAAATACCTCACCTTTTTACAAACAACTCCATAGCTTCTTTTGTCTGCCTGAAGAATAGCCAACCTTCAAGTACGGAGAGATCAAAGGCCCCTTGGCTGAGAAGGAACTCGTTCCCCGGCAATGCAGTGAGATTGCATCGCTTGCAGTCGTTCTGCAATGCAGTCTGAAAAGAGGAAAGGGACAGGGGTTCTTGTAAATATGAGTAACCCTAAAATTCGCATGTAAAGTTAATTAACCCCGCATGTGGTTAGGTTTGGTGATTTGCCTTGCAAATATGAATAAACCTGGAGGACCCTCGGGTTACTCTTCCTTACAAGGTCCTCAATGGAAGAGAAGGGCATAATGAAGGCAAGCCATCTAAAATCTTCACTTTACATATTACAATCCTGCTAGTTTCACCTGTATACAGCATTTTAAACGAGATGAATCTATGTCACAGATTTTTTTTTACCCAAGGTTTAGGATGGTGCCTTCTTGCCAAGGACTTTGGTTTTGGCAGGTGTGATCGTCAATCTGAGCATATGACCTTTCTAACCTCAATCTGTGGCAGGCCGTGAACCTCAACCGGGCGACTCAAAGTCGCAAATGCTACCTCTTCGCCACGGTGACCACATTGAGCATCTTAAGAAAAACTCTTTAAAATTTTCGCATAGTACATATCCATAAATAAACAGCAGAAAATATTTCATTCACCTTCACACTAGCCTAAAGTAGGTCCAAATAAATTTCTAATCAAGTAGATTTTGAGGGTGAATTTCTAATAGATAATAATAGAATGGTGACGGTACTGCAATACTAAGCTGTACCATTTAATATAATCTAATTTGCTCTCCTAATCTATCTTTTTTTTCCATTTCATCACCTTTTGCTTGGCACATAATAATAATAAAAACAATAGTAATAGTAATAATAATAATAATAAAAGTAATGTACTTTACACAAAAACACACCTGAACGACTCTCCTCCATAAAGCTGATGCAAGGCCTTTTCTACGATGCGAAGGTGAAACGAACATTTCCTCTATACAAACGCTACGACCTTCCCACGTCGAATAAGTGTAATAAAAAAGTACGTACCCCACGATATCGCAGGCTGCACTCTGACAGACATAAATGCCAAAGTTTGGTGATTTTCCAAAGGCATCTTTCTCTAAATCTGTAAAAAAATATGGGTGAAGTTAGCAAATGGGTTGATTGATAAAGAATTCTGTAAAATTCCAAATTAAAAGGATAATGGTTATGACTGGCTTTACATCACGGACTTGTTCTACTTAAGGCTAGGATGGGGCCTTTTTGTGAAAGACTTATGGCTTTGGCAAATGTGACTGTTACCCTGAGTGAATACCAATTCTCACCTCAGAACGTGGCGGCCCGTGAACCCTCGACCTGATGAATCAACGTCACAAGCATTACCACTTAGCCAATTTGGCCGCTAAAAGGATAAAGGTTAAAGCTTTCTAATGAAACATAGAGGCAAGGGACAGTGATAGTACAGACCCCACACTATTCAATCTGGGCCCCAAGCCTCCTATCTAATTACGTGGATCCAGTGATCCTCAGGCAATGACTAAATAATCAGGCAGATCAATAGGAAATCATCTACCCCACCATGAATCACACAATTAAATCAGTAACTACTTGAGACAGCACAGTAATTAAGCACGAGTAGAGAAAATAACTCACCTTTGGCTGTCAATTTTAGTTTAGTACCAAAGTTCATTTCATCGGTGGCTTCTTTCATCATCGACACCAAAGAATCGCAGTCTGATATTTTGGCTTCTCTAATCGTCGTTTCTGACATCTTCGTGATTGATCTAGAAAAATGGGCTCACTTCAACATGCGATGGATGCTCGATTTTGGGATTCCTATCTTATGACCCGATTGCCTTATGGATTTCTTTGGGGATAATAGGAGTCTTTCCACCAATTCTTCTTCTCTTGTGAGACACCGTATATTTATTTATTTATATATATATATGTATATATATATATATATAGTATATATATATATATATATATATATATATATATATATATATATATATATATATATATATATATATATATATATATATATATATATATATATATATATATATATATATATATAATATCCTGAGAGATAATCAAGAAAGAATGAGAGGGACACGAAGGAATCTGATGAGGATTTTATCTCTACATCATTACTGCTCAAAAATTACAGGCAGGATGTGCGGATATTTTGTCAATATTAACACAGTTTAACGTAGATCGTATAATTCTGAAAGTTTGACTTCCATTAATTAATCAACTATTAAAGATACCAAATTTTTTTTATCACTAGTTAGAATATATGAAAGGAATAGCATAAGATTGAATAAAACAGATGAAAACACAGTCTTATCCTGGCCCAAGCTGGATTAGCTTCCACTGTCTCATTTTGTTACTGATAGGTCTACCTGATTATTCAGCCAATCCTGGAGATCACTGGGTCCATGTCATTGAAGAGGGGGCTACGGCCCAGGCTATATGGTAGGTATACAGTGTTCTGTGGTATTACTGTCCCTTTCAAGTACGAGAGTCAAGTTGCAGAGTTCGATAATAAAGTCTCTCATATTAATAAATCATTCTCAAATTTTCCTTTCGTTTATGAAGTCAAATCAAATATAAGTTTATCTTACTACTTATTGCAAATCCTCATTTTCATGTGGTAATACTTCATACCACTTTGTGTTTTCCACTAACCAGGTTTTCCACATATCATTCACATTAACCTCAAGTGTAACTTCCTTGAATACTACCGACTCGCATATCGGGCTGAATTTCATTTTCTTAAACATTGCTAGACTAGCTGCATTTTCCATGCCAATTTTCACTTGGTACTTCATCACTCCTAAAGTCTCGACCCCATAACGAAACATCAGTAGCATGGCTTCCCAACCACGCCTCCGCTTCAAAAATTCCGGTTCGGCAATCATAATTTCGCCTTCCGCCATTCTCTCTTCTGCACGATTGAAATACAGATTGGTGTCTCCGATCATACTCTTTACTTCCGACTTCGTTTCCTCGAACATTCCTCTGTCTAGGATAATAAAAGTACACTTGTCGTTGTCCCTGTACCAAGATTGCTGCATTTCGTATTCTTCTTCAAGGGTCAAGGGCTCAGAGGCTGTTAGTTCCTGCAGACGAGGCGATTGCATCCACTGGTGGTACCTGGCAACATGATTTCTCTTATATGGAATAAGAATAACTTTTTCTCCATAAATTGTGGTCTTGCCATTAATCTTCATGGTCTGCAAGTCCTGAAAAGATCAAGGTCTGACCTAGATCAAAATTACTTGGCAGGAAAAAGCCACACAATATTTTCTATAAAAAATGCAATATTTTTCATGTATTTCTTGGCTCCTTTTTTTTTTCCGTTTTATGTGTCACTGTTAATCCTCATTTGATTTTGTGTGGATACAGACAGGTTGGAGCAGAAGATTTAAGGCTGGATGACCTTCCTAATGCCCCACAATGGGCTTGAACAGAGGCTTGTCACTTCTCGAGTTGAGGGCTTTGACTACTACACTACCACAGTCCTCATTTTGTATGTCACTATTAGTCCCCATTATGGGACTGGGCACAGACAGGTTGGAGCTGAGGAACAAAGGCTGGATTGCCATGCCAATGACCCCACGGTAGGCTTAATGGTAGGTCTGTTAACTTCCTAATCGAGTACTTAACCACTACACAAAACACTCATATAAAATATGATTTTCTATATGTAATAAAACTTTTTATCTTCTTCAAAGCACCTAGGGAAAGTTTAAATTATCCCAGGCCTCCTGCAAGCCATTTCAGCCATGATAAATAAACTTCATACATTTGGTAAAAGGCAGGATTTGGCATTTCATGCACAGAAAACACTTCCAATGTGTATGCATTCATATATTCCCTATCAAAGTACAGTATATAGTAGAGCCCATTTACAAAAGCCAGAGTTCCCCTTATAAGGGGGCGAGAGAGTCAAAGCAAGAACGTTTACTTTTTGAGGGAGGGAAATTAGAGAGGAGGGTTTCCAGTTCCCTTGCTCTGTCCCATTTCGTCGACTTTCACGACATGTATGGGAAAACAAAGGATGTATTCTTGCACTGTTACCATTTAGTTTACTTTAATGACATGAACAGAAATATAAAGGAGGTATTCCTGTCCCCCGGCAAGGAAAACTATCAAAGTAATTGTAGCATTACCTACTTTACAGTGTCAACCAAGTAACAGCATTGGTTACTCTATCAGGCATCTATATATGATTTCTACAGAGTAGGAATTATGTCCTAGATACCAACAGGCCTCCAAGCATGAAGGAAGGGCTGAATCTGTATATATTTTCCAAAAACTTCCATTTTGTGTGTCACTATTAATCCTTATTCAAATGAGGGAGGAAACAGATAGGCTGGAGAAGGAAAACTGAAGCTGGAAGCTCTTACCAACACACCATGGTACGTGCTCTAGCGGCTAAAACCACTGCACTACCGTTGTGGGCAAGGCTCTCTTAGTTAAGAGTATACCCATATATAATATCAAGTCTAAGAAGGCCAAACTACCACAGTAGCTCTATCTTCCAATCCCAACGCTTGATCAGTTCATCGAGCTTTCAATATTATACCACTGTACATACTGTACACTGTAACATTGTACTTACCCTTAGAATTGTATACGCACAACTATAACAATTCTCACGAAACGAATGTTTACCTACATGTAAAATAAGAAACTGACATGTAGTACTACTTAGCAAATATGATAATTTCCTGAAATATACTTAAATCCTTACCAATAGGTGACAATCATGAAATCTTGGGTTTTGATACCGAATTATAATGGGGACATGTCACGGACCATGGGATTGGCCATCATAATGGTTTTAACATTGGTTCTCAATAATTTCCTGATTTACATTTGATATAAAGTCTTACCAATCAGAGTGCCAATCAGGAAATCTTAGGTTTCGTTATCAATTTATAGATAGAGTATGTTAGAGACCATGAGACTGGCCATCATATTGGTTTTCACATCAGTTCTCAATAGGTTCCAATGCCTTGCTTGTTGTTCAAAATTGACAATATATTTGATATCAAGTCCCGGCTTACTGCTTCTGTTTTGAGTCTGTACAAAGGTAGGGTTTATTTGGCAGTATGTAATTGGCCAGTGACAAAGAAGTCACACACATAATTCATATGTTGTTCTTATCAACAGGGTCATTCAAGTGATTAGTACACGTTGGTAATTAAATAACATAACAGTAATTAGGAACTGGTATTTATTAACTGTACTGCACAAACAATCTGCACTCACTGGTAATTAAATACTACGGGGGCTGTTAGGTGTGGTGGAGCCTACTTAAAACAAACCTCTGTAAAAAATACTTTCCTCAACCTAGTAGTTTAAAAAACTTTCTAGTGTGTAAGAATAACTAAAACTACACCATTCTACAAGCCGAAACAGTACGAGATGTCATCGACTTCAATTTTTCAGTTATACTTTTATTTTATTTATTTTTTTTTTTTTTTTTTTTAGTGTGACACCGGGATAGGCAGAAACTGCCCTCATCAATAAAGGCCCGGGCACGAGAAAATACCAAGACTAAGGAAAAGAAAAAGTTAAGGGCAAGGCAGAGATGAGGTAATGTCACACAAAGGAAAACGACAGACAAAAAAAACAGTCAAAGTAAAGAGGACCCAGAGATATGGAGGACTAGGCTCTGAGATGACGATAGATCAGCTTTTTGAAGGATGAAAGGTCATAAGAACTAGGAAAGACAGAAGGAGGAAGAGAGTTCCAGAGTCTGGAGGTAGATGGGAAGAAGCAGTCGCTGCACCGACCAATCCGCGAGCTACAAATCTCCACACAGTACCTGTGAGATGAGGCCGCTTGGCGAGTGTTACGCGGCCTCGGCAGTGGAGGAGGGATGCAACTCGCCAACTCATCAGAGCAGCGATGGAAGTAGTAGCGATAGAAAAGCGAAAGGGAAGATACCTTACGGCGAAGAGAGAGAGAATCCAGGTTAGAAGTACGAGAAGGATCATTAATGAGTCTGACTGCCTTAGATTCAACCCTATCAAGAAGATAAGTAAAGGAAAAAGCACCCCAGATGTGTGAGCAGTATTCTAAGCAGGGGCGGATAAGACCTTTGTAAATTTTAAGTAACTGCAATGAGGAAAAGTAATAACGAAAACGAAACAAAACCCCCAATTTTTTGGATGAAGATTTAGAAATTTGGATTATGTGATTCCTCCAAGACAAGTTAGAGGCTATATGGATTCCTAATATATTGATAGAGTTAAGAGGGTAAATTTCATTAGTTTCGAAGACAATAGGGTTATCAGGAGGAGAAGAAGATAAAGAGATAGCCAGAAACTGTGTCTTGGAGGCATTGAATTTAACTAAATTTTGAGTGCCCCATTCAGATACTCTCTGCAAATCGGAGTTAAGAGTAGAAGTGTCATTGAAGTTTGTATTGCCCTTCGCTGTTATACCCTCTCAAAGCACACTGTATACTGAAAGTTAGAGGCATTCCAGATACTTACTTCGAAGGTCATCACTCTGCAATGCCTACCCAATATGTCATCATCATGTCATGCCTGCCCTAAATGTCATCATCATGCCATGCCCATCCCAAATGTCATGATGCCATGTTTACCTCATAACATTATCATGATGTCATGCCTATCCAAAAGTCATCAAGCTCTGCCTACCAAAAATGTCACCTTCATCAAGCCATCCTACCCCAAACGTCATTATCATGCCCTGCCTACCCCTTATGTCATCATCATGCAGTGCCTACCCCAAATGTCATCATCATGCTCTGCCTACCCCAAATGTCATCAATCCCTACAAACCAAACATCATCATCACGTTATGCCTACCCCAAATGTCATCAAGCAATACCCGAAATATCATACACACACAGCAAGAGAAAC
>JAXCGZ010022830.1:95000-113841 GCA_037179515.1 Halocaridina rubra | reverse complement strand
CACACACAGCATGATGTAAGGAAATACTTTTTCAGTGTAAGAGTAGTTGATAATTGGAATTCGCTAAGCGAGGAGGTAGTTAATGCTATCTCAATCCATAGTTTTAAGGACAGGTATGATAAGTATCACTAAGTCTAAAATGGAACCGATGAGGAGACGGGAAGATACGAGCTTTGGGCTCTTTCCCGTAAACACAATTAGGTAATCACAATTAGGTAATCACACGCACACACACACACACACACACACACACACACACACACACACACATGGTTATGATAGAGTGGATAGGGATCGATATTTTGATATGGCTGGCTCTAGAACTAGAGGTCATAGTTTGAAGCTTCGTAAGAAAACTTCTTTGCAGGATGTAAGGAAATACTTTTTCAGTGTAAGAGTATTTGATAATTGGAATTGGCTAAGCAAGGAGGTAGTTAATGCTATCTCAATCCATAGTTTTAAGGACAGGTATGATAAGTATGACTAAGTATAAAATGGAACCGATGAGGAGACGGGAAGATACGAGCTTTGGGCTCTTTCCCGTAAACACAATTAGGTAATCACAATTAGGTAATCACACACAGGTTTCCAAGATTTGTACAAGTTCCCAACAGGGTGCCTATTCTTTCAGAGCCCAAATGAATCAGAATTGTGGGAACAGGTAAAGTTTAGTGACCCCTAGTATATTAAATAACCTTGTAATTTGTTAGGTTAAGCCAGTTACGTTAGATTAGTAGAGGCTAAGTTAAGCATTAACCTAACCTACCCTAACTTAGCTTCTTAATCCAAGTTGACCGGGTTAATTTAATGTTCCAGGATGGCTAATTATAGTAATAAGCACCAAATTTGAATTTGTACCATTTATAATAAGTCATATTTTTGTTTCTATTTTATCAGCTATTTCAAGTATGTCTAGTTTGCCAGTAATTCATGTAGTATTTCCATGTAGTAGGTTGGCCCATGGCATCAACTGCCCGTTGCAATACTACACCTGAAGGGGCTATTGGACTTAAATAAAACTGTCCAGGACAGTTCGATGTTAAGTCTTCCTTCAGTTACGGTTCTCTTTCTATGCCTACATCAACACCGAATATTCTTGGATATTCGTTGCACATGTCTTATTATCCCTTCACATCTGACAAGTCACAATACACTCCCCATCTCTGGTTCTCTCTATGTTTTCTTCGTACCCAGGCCTGATGAGGGTAGATTTATTTATTTATTTTCTTTGCCCGTCCTGGTGTCACAGTCATTAAAAAAAAGTATATGTTAATTACAGGACATGCAATATTGGCCCCTTTGAACAGTTGCCTCTAAGACATATGCCTTTAACACTGTGAATGCAAAGGCTGACTATTACCTCTTGATCATTTTTATTTATTATGAAAAAATAATGAAATGAAATTCGTCGTGAACAATTTATCATTTCGTACTTGGTTAAGTGAGATTATGTCAGAGTAGATTGGCTTAAATTAGATAAAGTTGGGGCAGTTGTCCTTGGGGTGAATTTTCCTAGGGGCCAGTTGCCCCGAGGGGCAGATGTTCTTGGGGCCAATTGTCCTACCCCCACTCGAAAGGATGTCCACTTCGTTTCATAATTAGGGATCCTTAAATCTATATAACTTCCGATATACGGACTTTTTTTTTTTTTAGCTTGAAAGATAAGGCTGTTCCTTCAGGTTTAATATAAGAGTAGTAGTAGTAGTAGAAGTAGTAGTAGTAATAGTAGTAGTAGTGGTAGTAGTGGTGTAATTTAGCAGTAACTGTAGTAGTAGTGTAATTTAGTAGTAACTGTTGTAGTAGTAGTAGTAGTGTAATTTAGTAGTAACTGTAGTAGTAGTGTAATTAAGTAGTAACTGTAGTAGTAAGAAAGAAAAGAATTCTAAACATTTTCATCCTCACATTGTTTTTTTTCTTTTTGTTGATGTGCAAATTCTTAATAGCACATTGAACCTGATGTAATTGAACTGGTAGCAGTTTATTTTGCTGAGAGAGAGAGAGAGAGAGAGAGAGAGAGAGAGAGAGAGAGAGAGAGAGAGAGAGAGAGAGAGAGAGAGAGAGAGAGAGAGAGAGAGAGAGAGAGAGAGAGAGAGATATTGTGTACGATGAACCTTTAAAAGGTCTTAAACTTCTGTGTACTTAAGTCTGGGTTGATCCGGTCAGATGTGCGCTCTCTCTCTCTCTCTCTCTCTCTCTCTCTCTCTCTCTCTCTCTCTCTCTCTCTCTCTCTCTCTCTCTCTCTCTCTCTCTCTCTCTCTCTCTCGTTTTTATAAATTTAATTTCTTAATAATTGACGTATTTGGAATTTAATTGCAAGGGTTGCTTTTCCCTATTGTTTTCTAGGAGTCATGTAAAGATTAGTGACTTCCAGAACATTAACAACCCTATAAATTGTTATCTTAGGTTAGGCGTGTTTAAGTTTGACCGATTTGTTGCTTTTTCATTGTATTGTAGTGATCAGGTAAAAATTAATGACCCCAGAACAATAATTAAAGTATTTTATCTTAGTTTAGGTTACGTTAGACAGTGATTGTATTTGTTGTCTTTTCTACCGTTTGTTGAGACGAGGTAAAGATTAGCACCCCCGGAACATTTAATAACCCCATAATTTGTTAGATTAGGTTAAGTTTAGTTAAGTTATATAGGATAAGTTTATTCCTAGCTTAAGCTAACGTAGCTTAAAAATTAGCAGGGTTATTTACTATTCTGGGGTTAACTGATCTGTACCTTGACCTTTTCTAGGCTTAGGTAAATTGTTAGCCTAAGCAGCTTGTTTACGAACCACTCCATCCACACAGTTATAATACTGAACCCTCTTATAAGTGTAAAAATTAAATGAATCTGCACCATGTAGTAAGCAGGCCATGGCATCAACCGCTCATTGCGATACTACAGCTGAAGGTCTTTTAGACCTAAAAAAAGGTTTGTCTTGGACAGCTAGATATTAAGGCTTCCCTTAGTTACAGATCCATTTCTATGCCTACCTCTACACAGAAAATTCTTGAATGTTCATCACACATATCTGACAGGTCACAACACTCCCCCATCTCTATGTTTCTTTGTGCCCAGGCACAAGGAGGACAATACTCTTCGCCTGTCCTGGTGTCACATAAAAAAGATTACAGAGTACGGCATTATTTAACATACTGGGGTCACTAATCATGACCTGATCCTAATCTGTATTAACATTTCTTGATGGTAACCCAAGATGAAAGTTTTTTTTTTTATATCAAGTTCATGCCTCTTCACTCACAAAGATACAATAATTTTTCGTGAGTTATACTTGAAATCGGTCAGGACGGGGCGCTACGAGCACAGGGCTTTTTCCCGTGAGCACGTGTAGGTAATTACAAGCAGGTGAATTCGTGGCTGTTAGCTGTAATATCTAGGAATGTAATAGCTAGTTAAATCTGGTAATATCTAGTGAGGCAGTAGTTTAAGCCACCTGGAGTATGAATAAATAGTTAGCGAGTTGGGACAGAATTCTTTCATGAACAATGAATTTTCAATGAATTTATTTTGATACTACTACTACTACTACTACTACTACTACTACTACTACTACTACTACTACTACTACTACTACTACTACTACTACTACTACTACTAATAATAATAATAATAATAATAATAATAATGAAGGGAACATATATAACTATTTTTGACTTTCTTTAATAATAATAATAATAATAATAATAATAATAATAGTAATAATAATAATAATAATAATAATAATAATAATAATAATAATAATAATCTATATAGTAATCCCTCGTTTATCACGGGGGTTCTGTCCCGGGACCGGCCGCGATAGGTGAAAATCCGCGAAGTAGGATCATCCTATATACATAGGTATTTTACATTTATTTTTAACATTTATTGTATAAACCCTCCCTGCACTGTTAAAAAACCACCTTTACTTTATTAATAACAGCGTGCAAGCTTAAATTTATTTGAAAGTGATAGGTAAATTTGCCATGAATGAGGTGACGATGACGTGACATACTTATATACGTAGCTATTTTACATTTATTTTTACATTTACCGCATAAACCTTCCCTGCACTGTTAAAAAATCACCCTTTACTTTATAAATAACAGCATGCAAGCGTAAATTTAAATGAACGTCATAGGTAAACTCACCGTGAATGAGGTCATGATGATGTGTATAGACTCCAGAGGAAATTATTCTGCAGCCAATGACAGCTTTACGGCTGCTTTTTGGGAGAGAAGAACATGATAATGGGTAGTTGCTGCACTGTTTCTTCTTTTGTGCGAAGATGGTCTTGTAAGGAATCATGGCATCATAGAGAAGATAGCAGAAGGTCACCGAACGAACCATATTATTGTCATGTTCTTGCGAGAGTTGTTGGACTGCTTTCACATGTTCATACATGGCTGCCAGACGTTCGAGTGTAAGGCCAGGTTCTTCGATTTTTTCTTGAGTTTCCTCTGGTTGTTCTTCTTCCTCTTCTTCGCTCACTGCTTTTGTCATTTCCTCCAAGTCTTCATCAATCAAAGGCTGCGAGTGGCAGTCGATCAGTTCATTCATGTCTTTGTGAGTCATGTCTTCAAAGCCTTCTCCTAGAAATGCAGCCAACTTCACAGCTTTTGCAACTGCTGAGTTATGGACTTCGTCAGGAAAGAATCCCTTGTAGTTGTAGATGACTTCGGGCCACAATTTCTTCCAGCTGGCATTGATTGTGGCTGGCTTCATCTCTTTGATTGCATTCTGAATATTTTGAAGGCATGTAGCCAGAAATGCAGCCAACTTCACAGCTTTCGCAACTGCTGAGTTATGGACTTTGTCAGGAAAGAATCCCTTGTAGTTGTAGATGACTTCGGGCCACAATTTCTTCCAGCTGGCATTGATTGTGGCCGGCTTCATCTCTTTGATTGCATTCTGAACATTTTGTAGGCATGTAGCCAGAAATGCAGCCAACTTCACAGTTTTCACAACTGCCAAGTTATGGACTAAATCCCTTGTAGTTGTAGATGACTTCGGGCCACAATTTCTTCCAGCTGGCATTGATTGTTGCCACCTTCATCTCTTTGATTGCATTGTGAATATTTTGAAGGCATGTAGCAATTGTGTAGTTACGCCAGTAAGTCTTCATTGAGAATTCTTTGTCCGAATCCATGGATTCAACCAGGTTCGCCAGGGCATTTCGTGTGTAGAGGGCCTTGAACGCACGAATAACGCCTTGATCCACAGGCTGAATCAGTGATGTCGTATTCAGTGGCAGGAACTCTACTTGAACACTGTCATATTGGAGATCAGTTGCGTGGCCACCAGCATTATCCATCAAAAGAAGGACTTTAAATTCAAGGCCTTTTTCCGCAAGATAAATTTTGACCCGAGAGATAAAGCATTGGTGAAACCAGTCTGATTTGAGGCTGTTTGTGATCCAGGCCTTAGGGTTATGCTTCCAATTCACTGGCAGCAGAGTCTTAGTCTTATTCTTCAAACCCCTAGGGTTCTTAGACTTGTAGATAAGTCCGGGCTTGAACATGAAGTCCGCAGCATTCCCGCACATGATGAGGGTAACACGGTCTTTGTGCGCTTTAAATCCCGGGGCTTTAGCTTCTTCCTTGAAGAGAAAAGTGCAGGATGGCATTCTCTTCCAAAATAACCCAGTCTCATCCATGTTAAGCACTTGCTCAGGAGCATATTCCCCTTCGGCGATAATTTTCTTAAAGTCGTTGTTCACATAATCTTCAGCTGCAGCTGCATCTCCAGAGGCAGCTTCACCATAAGCTGAAACGCTCTTTAGGGCATAGCGGTTTCTAAATTTGGTGAACCATCCTTTGCTTGCCACGAACGATTGTTTCCTCGGTGGAGAATCGCTGGAGGGTCCTGGTTGTGGGTCGTCGATATCTTCTTCTCTCCTCCTCTCCACTGTCGCTACTGTCGTCGTCGGGTTTGTTTGCAGTTAATGTCTGGTACAGCTACTTCGCCTTTGTTTCTATGATACTGGTGTCTACGCTGATGTTCTTCTTTCTGCAATCAGCAATCCATAGGGCCAAAGCAGATTTCATCTGCGCTATTATCTTATTTCGGGGTGTTACGACCCTCTTCGCTCTTTTACTAAATGAAATAGTCGCTATTTTCCTGATATTTGCCTCGTCTTTTTGATGTATTGAACAGTAGATTCGTTGAGGCCAAAATGGCTGTTGACATCTGCATACCTTCTTCCTTCCTTCGGCATATCTAACAGTTTTACCTTATCTGCTATGGTCAACATCTTCCTTTGCCGCTTAGGGGTACTACCAGAAGCCTTAGAAGATGAAGGATGCTTGGGAGGCGTTGCAGAGGCTGAAAAAAGTGAGTAAAAAAAAATCACAATCACAACGTATTAAGAAGCACAACGCGAACGGCGCACATGTGAGTTAGACTGAACGGGTGAGGCGAGACAATGGAAGATGGTGGAAGAACCAAGCTTCAATCAAAAAGCCAATCAGACCCCATGATACAGAACATACAGAAAAACAATTCTGTGATTCGTCATCTCCCACCCTTTCAGCCAATAGCATTCCATGAACTATCTCACGTAGGTGCGAGCCTTTGCGTTTTCTAAGATGCCAGTACAGTGTATGCTCTCGTACATATTTCAAATGGTGCAATACTGTGAGTTACATGTTTAAACTTATGTTTTTTACTATTTTTTGCTGTTTTATTATTCTTAATCTAGGAAATTCTTTGTTTAATCAATGGAATAATGAAAATATTGTAAATTTTAATATGTGCTAGCTCACGTCGCACCCTTTGTGTTTTCCAAAATGTGATACTGGTATTGTACTTTCTATGGTGCAGAGTTACATATTTAAATTTATGTTATTTTTACTATTTCTTACTGTTTTATTATTCTTAGTCTGGGAAATAAATTTTTTTTATCAATAAAATAATGGAAATTTTTTTTTTCAATAAAATGATGAAAATACTGAAAATTTTAATTTTTTAATATTTTAATTTAATATTCTCGCATATACCATACCCAGAAAAAAAATAAAAGGCTTGCCATTAAAACCGCGATGCACTGAATTTGCGAAAGGTGAACCGTGATATAGCAAGGGATTACTGTATACAAAAGCCATAATTCACCCTTATAAAGGGTTGGCCGACTAAATGCTAAAATCAGTTGACTTTGTGGGGGAATTATAAATTAAGGAATGCCCATTCCCCTTGCTCCACCCCATTTAGTCGACTTTCATGATACGCAGGGAAACACTGGGTAGGTATTCTTGCCCTCTCCAGGGGGAAGCTTCAATAATTATAATATTGATCCAGTTTGACTCCATGGACTCCTTTTTTTATTCAGGGTCAGGACAGTGCCTTCTTGCGAAGGAAATTGCTGAAGGGAATCATTTTAGCACATCCGGTAGAGTTCTCGACTCGGGAGTTGATGGACCTGCGTTCAAACTCACGGCGGGTGATAGGAAGGGCATCCAGCCTTAATTCCCTAATTCCCTAGCTTCAGTCTGTGTCCACCCCCAAATGGGGGCCAATAGTGACACATTAAAAAACAAAAAAGGCTGTTTCCCTAAGCACAGCCCAATAATGGTACCCTCTCATCCTTCCCATTGTATTAAGGACAGGACATCAAGACTTGGTAAGTGCTGAAAGCAAATAGACACTAGAAAGTCAATATTCTTCAAGGCTATATCTTCCATACGAACTTCACAACTATACAGAATATACTTTTATTCCTACATAACAATAATTGCACTAAGCGATATTAGGTATTTGGTTGTAACTAGTGGGACAGAAAACAATATATCCATATTTATTATGCACTTAGAAGTAAACTAATATAAAAACTTCTTGTGATGTCTCACTTCTCATGATACTGGAAGCACTTGCTTATTGAATGTATTGGTCTGTGTACGGTTAGTTGTATTAAATCTCTGGCGTAAGAATGTGCTTGAAAATAGCCTTTGTCGGGTGCACTGAGATGTTTACAATATGAAATTGACTTTTTTTTTTACCTTCTTCAGGTTGGTTTCAAAGGGTATGGTATTCCAGCAGACCAGCATGACAAGACAGTGCCATTTGTATTTGAAGGTCAAGAGCACACATTGAAGCATGGCTCTGTTGTCATTGCAGCGATCACTTCTTGTACAAACACGAGTAATCCTTCCGTAATGCTCGGAGCAGGTAAGTAACCTGGTCATATCCACCACAAAACCAAAGGCTATGTCCGACCTGTGCGTCAGATCCCTGGTTTGAATAGCCATGGAGCGGGCACTATCAAACCAAGGATTAGGGGGAGAAAAAGTTTCTCAGCAACTGACTATTTTTTTAAGTTGGGAAAATATAAACATGTCATATATTAATTTGTACATAGGAGTACAGGCAATTTTTTTTTTCAATAGGTTTATGCATTTGAGTAATGGTGTTTCATTTGAATTATTCAACATCGTACTGTTAAATGCAAGATTTAAGGGTGATATGGTATCTTTCAGTACATTGCTTTACTTTATTTGTTTACTGATAGTTTATGATTAAACAAAGCACATACCTATATATGCGAGGGCGATTCATGCGCTTGCAAGGTTTGTGACCAAGTCAGGCCATATACCCATTCACATTCATCTTTCTAAAACATACTACCAATCCTCTCCCTTTACCTCTTATTCATTCCATAAGCATACAGTATCAGCGACCCAGTTCCTATGGTTTTTTATCAAGTTTTCCCTCCAGAACCCCCTCATATTCCTTGACTCTAAGCAGAAGGAAAATGCAGAGGGAGAATTCTCTATCTTCTTGCTTTATCCCATTTAGTTAACATTTACAATAGGCAAGGGCATATGAAGGCAGTATTCTTGTCTCCCCGTCAGGGTGAAAGATAAAAGAAAATGCAAAAGGGGGAATCCTGTCTCCTCGCTCTACCTCATTTAGTTGACTTTTATGACAGGAAAGGCCATATGAAGGCAGTGTTCTTGTTGCCGGCTCTAGAAGAATAGAAAGAAGAAAATGCAAAGTTTGAGAGGTCAGACTCTGGAAGGCAGACGACTCGCAACCCCAGTTAACAGTGCAGAGTTAATTTATATGTTTCTCATTGCTTAACAGGCATGTTGGCAAAGAATGCAGTGGAAGCTGGATTATCAGTGGCTCCTTACATAAAAACTTCTCTGTCACCTGGGTCAGGTGTTGTCACACACTACCTTCAGCATTCCGGAGTGATTCCTTACCTCACAAAGCTGGGATTCGATATTGTGGGATATGGTTGCATGACGTGCATTGGCAACTCTGGGCCCATTCCTGAAAGTGTCACGGAGACAATTGAAAAGGTACTGAACCGAAAGACTCATTCTACAGTTAGTTTTGCCTTTTTGAAAGGTAATAGAAATCTAGTCTTAGTGTCTTGGTGTGGCCACCATGGCTGAGTGGTAATTCTCGCGACTTTGATTCGTCAGGTTGCAAATTGTGGCCAGCCGCAGACTGAGGTTAAAAAGTGCCTTCACTTAGGGTAATGGTGGTGCTATCCTAAACCAAAAGTCCTTCGAAAGGGGGCACTGTCCTAGAACTTAGTAGAAAAGGGAATCCATGATGTAACATCAATCATATAAAGAGTAGTTATTTGTTATAGCTTCAGTACTGTTATATATTGACCTGATTATGTGTTTACAATACATGCTCATGTCGATGTCTTTGGAACAGAACGACTTGGTATGCTGTGGCGTTCTCTCAGGTAATCGCAACTTTGAAGGACGTATTCATCCTAACACTCGTGCCAACTACCTTGCTTCTCCTCTCCTCGTTATTGCATACGCACTCGCTGGACGAGTGGATATTGACTTCGAAAAGGAACCCATCGGTAAGAAATACGTTTTACTTTGTTTTTTCTTTTTGAATATTTTTATGTTTCCGTTTTCAGTATCTGGATATTAATTCTTGACAATTTGTCATGAAATATGGGTTCTACACATTGTACTGTCTTATACCTAGTATGAGATACTATATTCCTCTTTTCTTCCCCCAGGGTATAACGGTAACGAACCGGTCTTCTTGCGTGACATATGGCCCACTCGATCAGCCATTCAGGAAGTGGAGCAACGACACGTAGTGCCCACAATGTTTAAGGAGGTGTATGCGCGCATCACCACGGGCAACGATCGTTGGAATAAGTTGGAGGCTCCCCAGGGCACGCTTTATCCTTGGGATTCCGTGTCCACTTACATCAAAAGTCCACCATTCTTTGTTGATATGACTAAGGTATGTTGTACGTTATACTGACTCTCCCCTACTTACGAACAGCAGAGTTACGGACATTCACAGATATGAACAAAAACCTACCCATTAGCTACCCATGTATAAATGTATGTATTGCTGTACTGTACTGTATTTTTACATTGTTATTACTGTATTGGAATTTATTAATACAGTGATCCCCCCATTATCGCGGTAGTTCGGTTCTGGGACCCAGCGCGAGACAGGAAAACCGCGAAGTAGGATCGGCTTATATGTACATAGATATTTTATTTTATTTTTCCGTTTACACTGTATAAACCCTTCCTGTACTGTTAACAAACCACCCTTTACTTTATAAATAACAGCATGCAACGTAAATTTGTATGAAAGTGATAAATAAAATTACGGTGAATGAAGTGGTAATTACATATCATACTCATGTACATAGGTATTTTACAATTATTTGCCCAAAAGAAAACCGTGGTACAGTGAAAACGCGAACCAAGAAACGTGATACAGCGGGGGATCACTGTACTGTATACTTTGTTTTATGTAGTAGTTGTGTCTTTAGCCTTAGTACAGTGTAAAGTACTGTACTGTACTGCATATGTATGTACTGTACAATACATATTTTTACCTAAACACAATTTATGAACAGTTCTACTTATGAACAGACTTCTGGATCCTAACTTGTTTGTAGGTTGGAGAGTGTCTGTATTCAAGTTAATGCCATATGGGAGCATTTAGTAAATATCTACAGTTTTTATATTTATACATTATTAGGGCGTAATCACTGGTTGTCAATATTCTTTGAGCTTGATGTCAAAAGCAGATGTGATGATCCACGTAGCTCTACAGTCTTCCAGATACAATTTACAGCATTTGTTCTTAAGTGTTATCTTCAATTTTATAGAGATACAACTTTTGTATTGTAATATATATGCTTAGTTATTCCTTTTATTTCCCATTTTCAAAGTAATGAGGTAGGGGTGTAATTTAATATTTTCTCCTAATTTATATGAGCCTTCATAAGTGCAGACTGTCATTCATCATTTAAGTGTAGAATTAAAAAGAAATATAGCAGCTGATTTCACAATGAGTCAGGACATTAAAATTACATACTGTTACTTAGTTGTAGTAAATTTCTTCACATGTTTCTTATTTTTAATTTCGTTTGCTGTTTCACGCAGGATGTGCCTCCGGTGAAAAGCATTGAAAACGCGTATGTGTTATTGAATCTTGGAGACTCTGTAACAACTGACCATATTTCCCCGGCTGGATCTATAGCTCGTAACTCACCTGCAGCAAGATACTTAGCATCTCGTGGGTGAGTTGAATTTATTTGATATCTGAAATCTAATGACTGAGTGGTATTCTTGTTAGAATCATTTAAACTGTAATTACTATGTCACTAGCTTTTAGATGTCATTGTTGCACTTTCTCGCTTGGCCTTGAATCTGCCATATGTATAGTGGTAGTTTAACCCTTTCCTTGTGACCTATAAAAAAAATTAACTACACCTCAGTGCTCAAGCAATCTGCCACATCTCTGCGCAAAGTTTCCTTCTGCTCCCCTTGATATTGTAAAGACTGCTAACTCCCTCGATTGTAAAAAGCATTGATCCGTGTATGATAACACTGCTTCAGACACTAGATATCGATTTCCACTTCATTACTGCCCGAGAGAAGGGCATTCTAGTTTGAAATCATCCGTGTTCATGTGTGGAACATATTTAGTCTATCTCACAAATAAATATATTTCATATTTTGAAAATCTGTAGGTAAAGGGTTATATCTTGATAATTGTTTTCTTCTTTTTTTTTTCCCCCCAGCCTTACTCCTCGTGAATTTAACTCGTACGGCTCTCGAAGAGGAAACGACGCCGTAATGGCCAGAGGTACTTTTGCGAATATTCGACTTGTCAACAAGTTCATCGGAAAGGCTGGACCTCGAACCATTCATGTTCCATCTGGAGAAGAGGTTTGAAGTTTTTCCTGATTCTTTGATGTATTTTAAATACTTAAGTTCTAAATTCGTTTGTTTGGCTATTTGAAGTTTAAGAGATATGTATTTACTCACTGATTGTTATATCCTCGAACTTTAGTGTATGCTGATATTTTGTCTACATTTCATTGAGTGATCAAAATATGATACTGTCTTTCTTGCAAAGCTTTTGGAATACCTATTGATTTTTTTCTTTTTAAAGCGTGAATATTCTCTTGACATTTTAGCTACAACTCTGGACGTTTAATTGATTATTCAGGAATTCTCGTTTTCTTGAAATTATTTTGATGTTCTCTTTGACAGCACGATGTGTTTGATGCAGCGGAACGGTACCGAGAGGAAGGACGCCCTGTTATCATTCTGGCAGGGAAGGAATACGGCTCAGGTTCGTCCAGAGACTGGGCTGCTAAAGGACCGTTCCTCTTGGTAAGTCTTGAGGATTCTAGTGGTGACATTTCTTACTCTCTGTTATTTTGAGTTGAATAGACTCATCAAAAGTTTTCTATTTGTAACATGCAAAGATCATAATATTTATTTTTGAAAATAGTCAGTTTTTCAGTGGTATATGATCATGCTAAGTGGAGGAGAGCTGTCATATACTGTGACCCCCACATAGAAGTGGAATAAGATGCAGAGAAAGAAGAAGAAGAAGAAGAAGAAGTCAGTTTCTATATTGGGGAGAGCTTTGTGTGTTAGTTCATAAAGAACTTTTGCTTGATAAAGAGACAATTGTGGCTTTGTAAAGATACACTCGTAATACAATTTGTTATTATTGCCCATGATATTGCAAATTATTGTATATTTTTAAACGTTATCTCATTGTGATTGATATCAGTTTTTGAAATTTTTGTTACATGCTAGTTGTTACACCTAAGGGGTGCCAGCCAGTCCTTAAAATTCACCACGAGTAAACATGTATAAAATCCCATTCAGGTATTTACCAGTGCCTTCTACTTCTTACAGGGAGTACGTGCTGTGATAGCCGAGTCCTATGAGCGAATCCATCGCAGCAATTTGGTAGGAATGGGAATCGTCCCGATGCAGTTCTTGGATGGTCAGAGTGCGTCGACTCTTCAACTTACCGGAAAGGAGACATTTACAATAAATCTTCCAAGCGAACTGAAAACTGGAATGGTGGTTACTGTAAAGGTGAGTATTAATTTATGGTCTGTTTTGATAATAAATTATTAAAGTGAGCCATTTTGAAAGAAGTCTTTGTCATAAGTTGATAATTTTAGGTTCTCATTGAGCCATTAACAATATACATAATATTTTTCTTTCACGGCTATTATCAATTATCATCTTGTCTTAAAATATTTCATTACATAATGAGTTTTTATTAACTTAATTATTAGAGTTTTGTTTGCTTTGCACTTTCCTATTTTAGGTGGGCGACAGCCGTTCATTCGAGGCTCTGGTCAGATTTGACACCGAGGTCGAACTCGCGTACTTCCGTCACGGCGGTATCCTCAACTACATGATCCGTAAAATGATTGAGTAACAGTGTGGGTAATATGCCTTCACAAATGTTATTGTTTACATTTCTAAGTATGGTAGACATTTTGTGAAATTATAATATTATGTTTTTTTATTATGTTGTGGTATAAGTGACATTATGTAAATTAAGTTTTAGAATAAAATTAAGATTGATTTTAGTTTTTTTATATGTAAGCATAATATTGGAGAAAATTGAATTTGATTTTAGCATAAAATTATTATTATTTTTTTTTTTATATATATGTAAACATAATATTGAAGAAATTCAGTTTTGTTTTCTGTAAGCTGTGGTTTCTTACGGAGGTAGTGTTTTCATTTTACTTTTTTCGTGCATTATAATTTTGTGCTCTGTTAAAATAACTACCCAATCGAGATATCTTTGTATGTGCAATCCGACTTTTTCTGCAGGTCTCAATTATTATCTTGAAGTATTTTGAAGTAGGTAGCTTTAATCATGATTTGTCATAGGCATTGAATTGTGTCCTGGGCATCAGAATATAGTAGAGCTTCAGTAATGAATTATGTAATGGGTTTTATATTACAAGGATGACTGTACAAGGAGTATAGATTTTGTGAAATGAGATCAGGTATAGATTAGCGACCTCTAGCACATTAAATGGCCCTGTATTTTGTTAGGATAGGTTAAGGTAAAGCCTAACATAACCTATACTAACTTAACCTTACCTAAGCTAACCTGATAATTGACCGGATTATTTAGTGTACTAGGGGTTGCTAATCTTTACCTGATCTGTAAAGTATACCCACAGAATATTTGTATATCTGTCTATCTATCTATATACAGTGGCCCTGTGCTCCATTGTATGAGGGGTGGCCGAACCAAAAAACACGCATTCACTCCTCTTAGCACCTTGTGGATAAAGGGTTGCCACTTTTCCCCCCTACCATCCTGCTTGGGTCACTTTTTTTTTTTTTTTTTTTTTTTTTTTTTTTTTTTTTACACATCCTTAATGCTGGGAACATATGCATATTATATTGCAGTATATTCATTTTGGGCACATGTGTATATCTTATGGCAGTATAAGCATTTTGTGCACACATGCATATCTTATGGCAGTGTGAGCATATTGGGCATATTTGCATATCCTAATGCCGTATAAGCATTTTGGACATATATGCATATCCTATTGCAGGATATGCATATTTTGAGACATGCATGTCCTATTATAGTATAAGTATTATGGGCACATGTGCATATCGTATTGCAGTAAAAGGATTATGGGCACATATGCATGTCCTATTGCAATATAAACATTTTGGGCACATGTTCATATCCTATTGCAGTATAAGCATTTTGCCTTAAGTGTAATGTATTCTGTGCTATGCTGTTCCTTACGTGCAAGAATAATAGGTCCTCAGGCAGTGATATAATGTTATATTAAGTGTACTTCGTTTACCATCATACTCGTCAATGGTATAATGTCGAAGCAAATATAACACAGAGAATGTATATTTCAACAGTTCTCTTTCTATGTAATAATGATATAATAATAATAGTATTCTAAGAGCTCCGTTACTGCCAATAAATTAGCATAACTATAAGTTAGATAAATAAGGCAATGCTAATCATAAAGTCAGACATTTTGATGTTAGTGCATGTATCATGACGTATGTGTATTTGGGAAGAGTAATTATGAGGTACTTATTGTAATTGGTAATGAGTAATTAACATAGCATGACCATGTTTATTGGCCTGTAATATTCTCTTAAATGTTTTTTTTTGTAGTTAATACTGCAAACGAGAGACATGACAAAGAAAATAACTTGTATGCTTTCCATGTAAGTGATCACAAATATGCTTTACCATAGGCTTTTAAGTTTTGCATCATTTTACATACTGGGGGTCCCCATTTATTGTCAGGGTTCCGTTCCTGACAGCTGACTTAACCTGGATTTCGACTTAACTCGGAACACACATATATAATTCGAACCTAGGTCCCCCACATTATTGCTTACCTTAATAACTGTGGTTGGCTTGCATCTGCATAACTGGATAACTTCAGGCCCCATATCCAGTTTAGGGTCGAACAGCTTAACACCAGCGTATGAGTGCAAGAATAAGTGGGTGATAATTCTTCTTCCCTCCCCTTTCCCATTTTCATGGCATTGAACAATCTGTTTGCTCTCTCCTAAATCAACAGGAGGCTCACTGGGATGCACTGTTGATGCTGGTCATCCAGCCAAAGCATTTACATCTTGATGTTGAAGATATGTATCCACAGCTTATGAACATGATAAACAATATGGTGGACGAGAGAGTGAGAAGCGCACTCTTCACAATGGCACTTCTCTTAAAAATGTGTTCTTATTGTTCTTATAGTGCTGTCCTTTTGGTTTCTCTCTATATCCAAAATTTATATTTGGTAATTTTGTAAATAAATTGAATCTAATTTCTTCAAATAACCAAATACATAAATGAATGAATAAATACCATTAACTTGATACATATGTGTACAACAATGTCTTGTGACTATTCTTCTGCCTATCTCAACAAATTTTTTCACATAAAGATCGTATTTACGGCTATGTATTTGGTAATTTTGTAAATTAGTCTAAATCCTTCAATTAACCAAATACTTAAACAAATACATGAATCAAACCGTTAACTTGATACAGTATATATGTATACAACAATGTTGTGTGACTATTCTTCTGCCAACCTCAGTGCAATTTTTAGCATAAGGAAGATCATATTTACTGATATATATTTGGTAATTTTGTGAGTAAATTGAGTCTTATTCCTTCAAATAACCAAATTCCTAAACAAATAAATAAATAAAAACAATTAACTTGATACAGTATATAGGTATGCAGTACAACAATGTCGTGTGACTATTCTTCTGCCAACCTCAACTAACTTTTTCGCATAAAGATCGTATTTATGGCTATGTGG
The DNA here is from genome assembly GCA_037179515.1 of Halocaridina rubra. Taxonomy (NCBI): domain Eukaryota; kingdom Metazoa; phylum Arthropoda; class Malacostraca; order Decapoda; family Atyidae; genus Halocaridina; species Halocaridina rubra. Next base: position 97,239 of record JAXCGZ010022830.1, on the reverse strand, counting down.
TTGGTAATTTTGTAAATAAATTAAGTTAGTTCCTTCAAATAACTAAATACATAAATAAGTAAATAAATAAAACCATTAACTTGATACAGTGTATACCTATACAACAATGTTGAGTAACTATTCTTCTTCCAAGCTCAGTTAATTTTTTCGTATAAGAAAGGTCATATTTACGGATATGTATTTGGTAATTTTTAAAATAAATTAAGTAATTCCTTCAAAAAACTAAATAAATAAATAAATAAAACCATTAACTTGATGCAGTATATAGGTATGCAGTACAACAATGCAGTGTGACTGTTTTGCCAGGCTCACTAACTGCTCTGAGCGTGGTTTGAATATACTGCACCAGCCAGGTAGGTCAAAAACTTAATTTATTAATAAATTATCAATTATTTATTGACCTCTGATGTAACGGAGGAATGACTTTATACGTGGACCCCCTGTATTAGTCATTGGTTTTTTTCTTGCTCCAGAACTTACAAGATTTTTACATTTCATTGCAATATTACCATTTATATAAAGAAAACCTTGCATCTAACATGAGTTTTAATGTAATAAACAGGGCATTAAGATACTTAAAAAAATTTTTGTTTCTTCTTTTTTTCTTTGCAGATTAATACCATTTACTACGAATTTACCAGTACAGACACACTCAAATTTACAAACGAGTTAGGTTCCAGAAGTCTGTTCATAAGTAGAATTGTTCTTAAGTTGCGTTTAGGTAAAAAAAAATGTACTGTACAATACATACATATGCAGTTCTTATGCTGAAACACTAAACCCCTTAATGTATTAACCCGAGATATCTTGTGTTCTGTTTTCTAATAATTTTGGACTTTACACGAGATATCTCGTGAAAAGGCTAATTGCTATTTTTTTTTTTTTTTTTTTTTTTAATGATTGTGACACCAGGACGGGCCAAAAAAAATTATAAAATAAAACAGCCCTCATCGGGCCTGGGCACAAAGAATACATAAGTAAAGAGAAACAGAGATGGAGAGAGTAATGACTTGTCAGATGTGAAGGGATAATAAAAAATGTGTGATGAACATCCAAGAATATTCAGTGTAGCTGTAGGCATTATGACTGATACAAAATATCTCGCTATCCAAAGTGTTGTTTTTGTACGTTTGGTAGCAGAGATTGTTGCCGTTTTAGTTTTACAGCTTATGTTTGTACACCCCCCTACGAGATATCTAGTGACAGACCAAATTGTGTGTTACAATTACAAGATAACTCGTAATAGACTAGGAAAAAACCATCAAATTGAGTTTAAGTAATCATTTTTTGTCATATAATTAATTATTTTGAGTTTAAATTAAAATTTATGGTGTCTAAGCATCTTATATTTTCAATTAAATAAGAAAATTAGATCGTTTGACATGCATTTAAAAAAAAAAATAATCCGTTAAGGGGTTAGCTACTATATAAAAATAAAATATACAGTATTTATGAATTTTAATACAGTAATAGTAATGTAATAATACAGTTCATTAATACATGAGTAGATAATGGGTAAGTTTTTGTTTGTATCTGTGAATGTTTGCAACTCGGTTGTTTGTAAGTAGGGGAGCTTCTGTATGTGATGATAATGCTTTTAGATAATGTATTTTACAAAATTCACGAATTCTTTATTTTCTCTTTACAGGTTTCTTTTCATTTGCATTTCAGTTCCATTGGTTTTCTACTTGTATGTTGTTATATGAATTGTAAATGGCTTACTTTATTGTATTTTACAAAATTCATGAATCCTTTATTTTTCTTTACAGTTTTCCTTTAATTTGCATTTTAGTTTTGCATTTTTACTGTTATATGTATTGTTATATGAATTGTAAAGAACTTACTTCATTGTTAAATGAAGTGTTTATTATATGCATAGTTGGCTGATATATATTGACCATTTTTCCATATGTGCATTCCTTTCTGAATATACAGCTAATATTTTCATATTGACTGTGAAGGGTGGCTTTGCAGCTTATGTTTTAAATTATGAAGATATCGCTCAAATATTTTTCTATGATATTTGATTTAGTTACATTTAGAGTTGAAAGTGTTACCAGAAATGTAGCAGTTTATTCATTCATTTTTTTCATGTTCTTGATATTATTAATATACTTTTAGTATGTATGTATTGCTCTGTATGAGATTCCTTTTACTATACTGGGCTAAGTGCCAAAACTTCAGAATGCCGGAAAACGCTTTTAGAGTTTTGCAGCTATAAAACTCCATCTCCAGTGCC
>JAXCGZ010022830.1:67500-90000 GCA_037179515.1 Halocaridina rubra | reverse complement strand
TCGGTAAAGGTAATCATTCAGTAACCAAAAATGAGTATTACAAGTTTGCATTTATTCAAGTACTGTAGACCCTCCTTCATGTAATATTATTTAAAGGATATGGGTATTTTTCTATTTGCGAATGTACTTGCCATATCTTGAGTTCCTTCTTGTACAATCTGTACGTCTTTGATGCACAGTACCTCTATCTTCAATTACGCTTTTTTTTTATTGAAAATATGACCAGTCCCAGTACTTAGGTTGGTTAAGTCATTCAATCTAGTTTGAATAGTAGGATATGATATTAGTGCTGCATCTATCTCTTTATAATTACCATCAGTATGTTTTCATTTGCTACTTAAAAAGTAATTTCACACACACTGTTTTAGTAGCTTCTGTTCCCTCAATCCCCAGACGTCAATGGTGATTCCAACGAACTTGATATAAGACTGTAATGTTTTAAAGCGATTGTTTGTTTAAAATGATGTTATATCTTTTAAAATACGTTCAGTAGCTTGAGGTTGAAGGATGTCCTTAAAAAGTTCGTATTCCATGACAAAAGGTTCCTCAGATGAAAAAATTTCTGGTGATGAGATATATTAACTCTTTGGGAGCAGAAGTCTCTCAATCTCATCAACTTAGTTACCTGGAATGTGTCTTAGAACCTTGTGTTATATTTCCGTTTCTTTCTGATGCGAAATCAAGATGCATAGACAATGTAGGGGATGACAATGTTATATAGAATACCATGTCCTAACCCTTAGTAGAAAAAAAAAAAGTTTGTGACGTAACAACCGATCACATGTCAGGATATCTAGAATGTTGGAGTCGAAAACCTCGAGGGACATCTCTTTTGAAGGATATTCTGGAGTTGTATTGCAGGTATGTTCAATTATTATGAAAGTTCACAGTGAGAACACTGTGAGGGGTTGTCATATGTAAATTAAAAAACGTTAATGATGGCACTAGCTATCAAGGAGAAATAATTCCGAGGGATATGAAAAATATTCATTTGTTTATTATTGTTATTATTGCACTTACAGAAATCTTATACAACGGAAAATGTCATAGACTTGTGAATTAGTAAATGATGAGAACTGTCAATGAGGACGTAAGTGTAACCGAAATTCTGTACATCCTGAGGCAGAGTATTTGACCTTAAAACACTCGAGTCCTGGTACAGTATGACCTGTTGAAAAGGAAAAGGGTGATTAATATACCATTCGCATATACTCAAATAGATGATTGGAATTTGCTTTCGAGAAAGTAGTTACTGCTAACTGCATTCATAGTTATAAGGACAAATGTGATCATGTATGTGTGATCGGTTTTATGTCACAGACTCCCAATTTCTACTAAAGGTTAGGACTGTGCCTTCTTGCGGAGGACTTTGGTTTTGGCAGATGTGACCTTTGCCCTATTTGAATGCCCTTTCTAACTCAAAATGTGGTGGTTATGATAAGTACTGTCGAGTGTAAAAATGGAACTGATCAGGAGAAGGGGAGTTAAGGGAATTGGGTTCTTTCCCATGTGTACAATTAAATGCTGTACCAGAAATATTAATACAGTATTTACATAACTTATGTATGGCTTATGCTTTACTATGCAGAATCCTTATGGAATTGGCTTTTAAATATACAATTTACATATAGGAGAAAGTTTGGAGACGTGCTAAGGAACTGGTGAAAGATAAAAATATTTATCATGTGGGTAGGCTGAAGGAAGTGACTCCCCACCGCTTGAAACTAGAAGAGAGGATATGGTAAGTGTATATAAGCTCCTTTATGGTTTTGACATTTTTGACAGGGAGCGATATTTCTGATTCTGATATGTCTGTCTCTAGAACTAGGTGTTCTAGTTTTAATCTTTGTAAGGAGCATATTTTATTAGTGTAAGAATGGGTGTAAACTTTTTTTTTATTCGTTAAGCAAAATTAAATTGTAAATGCTAAATTCATTTGTAGTTTTAAGGAAAAATATAATTGTTAATGAATATAAACAGTTAATAGGAGAATAAGGTACCAAGAGTTCAATTAGGTTAATCAATATATACAAAAAAACCATCATCTCCCATATACTGAGCGCGCTGAGTCAAAGCAAAAACTTGACACTCTATGGGAAGAAAATACAGAGGAGGGGATTCTAAGTCCCCTTGCTCTACTCCATTTAGCTGAGTTTTACGACACGCAGGGAACAAGGAGGAGATATTCAATGCCCCTTTACTCAGGGGACAACTAGGTAAATACACGCACACATTCTTTTTTCACTACTTCCATGTGGAGTTAGAGTTCCTAAGTAGGTCCTTCACAGTCCTCGGTTTTGCGCCTGAGCTTTTATCAGCCCTTTCTTTCTTAGATTTTCACTCACATAAACCCTCATCCTTTACTCTGGCCTTCCTCTTTTCCTCCTACCCTCAACTTCCATCCTCGTCACCCTCTGGCTCAGTTAATCATCAATCTCCTTCCTTGGACTTTTCAAAATTTCTTGATCTCTGTTGTTCCTCCTTTTTTTTTCGTTCCTGATCTCGTCCATTTTTAATATTCTTATTTCTGCAACATCTACCTTATTTTTGTTCCTTTTTTTTCTGTCCTATGTTTCGGCTACCATACAGCATTTGCGGGTCTAACTTCTGTTTTTTAATCTTTCTCTTTAATTTTCACATTTATTTTACCGTCACACGAAACTCTTGAATCCTTCTGCCAGTTCTTCTAGCCTGACTGCACACTGTGTGTTGTCTTCGCGTTTAGGTATCCATTCTCGGCCACAGTTAGTCCTACATATTTAAAGTGACTGTATCCACTTGTTTTAGGTTGCACTTCTCATTTCCATTTACTACTACACATTCAGTTCTCTATCTGCTAATTTTTATACTTCTTTCTAACATGCGCTCCACTTCATCCCCTCTCATTCCATGGAGAATGAGCAGTTTCACCCCTCATGGACTGGACATCCATGATCTAATCGAAAAGGTACAGGCTTGCAGACAATACTTGACGCACTCCAATTCCAATTTTGATCTTTCAACTTTCCTCTCAAAGCCGCGCTACATCTATCATGTGTTCTAGCCCTAGCATACATATCCTGAACACATATGTACATGATCAGATAAACGCTACATTGTGTTCTAGCCCTAGCATACATATCCTGAACACACATATGTACATGATCAGATAAACGTTTACATTATAATATGCACAAAAAAAAAAACAAAACAAAACGTGAAATGTATGCGAGTAGTTCCCCTGCTTACTTCCCAACCTCTCCCGTGCCTTGTTTTCTCATGTACTTTTAATCCATGTTCTATAAGTTTTAATCATGGTCGAATAAACATGTGTGCAAAATAATAATAATAATAATAATAATAATAATAATAATAATAATAATAATAATAATAATAGTATGTCGAAACTGAGTGATTTTTTTTTAATGTAATACGGGCTTACTTGTACTTTGTATGGATTGCCCAATTCGTCGTTACTAAGCAGAAAATCCTCCATCATTTCGTATCCCCCGCCTGCGGTATCAAAGACAAGCAGATCTATCTGTAATAATAATAATAATAATAATAATAATAATAATAATAATAATAATAATAATAATATATGATAATAATAATAATGATAATAATAATAATAATAATAATAATAATAATAATAATAATAATAATAATAAACTGGGTCCCGAGCGATTGTTCGCTTGTTATAAAAAAAAAAAAAATAAAAAAAAAAAAAAAATAAAAAAAAAAAAAAATATATATATATATATATATATATATATATATATATATATATATATATATATATATATATATATATATATATATATATATATATATATATATATATATATATATATATATCATAGGCCTAAACACTTTGGGTCCAGTGTCCGTTTGGGAAGGGCTCTTTGTAGATCTGTAAAATCCACCATACGGGATCATTCTTTTAGAAATATGTAAGTTTTCTTTTATGTGCGACTTCATAATATTACATATGGGGAAATGTGGAGATGTGATTAGCATATATGTAGCCATCTCTATAAAAAAAAATTAACCATGATTCAATGTGGAAGGTGTAAGTTACGATTTGAAAATGGTTTTAAGCTATTTATAGTGAGAGTATTTATATATTTATAGTGTTTTGTTGTGTGTTATTTAACATGTAATTTGTATCGTTGTTATTTGTTGCGTTGTTTTATGTAAATAATTTATGTGTTTGTTTTTGACAGTGCTGTGTTCTTACCTGCTGTCATTTTGTTCGAAACGTTATTTGAAGGAAAATGAAAATCAAGTTAATACATTGAAACAGGCGGCATGTTATGGACCCTTACGGCCCTTCAGTTTTAGATTAGCATTATAATTATGACTTATCTTTCAGAGTCTGTTTGAGAGTATGAAAGGTTTTGCTTAATCCCACTTCCGAATTAAAATCAGAAAGTGCATTCGGTTGTAAGATTTTGAATCAAAACTAATTACTAGCCTTGAGGAGGAATCTGAAATTAAAAAAAAAAAGAATAAGAAAAGGGGGCGGGGCAAACTCCGATGTTATAAAGCGAACGTCACTAAATGTGTGGAGTTAGGGTAGAAGCAGTATCATCACGAGTGTTTATGGGTATGTCATGTCCCTACTACAAAACTTAGGCTAAATATAACTTTTGATAACTTTAAAATGTGTTTTTTGTCCTTTATAAAATAGTACAGTTCTGAGATCAGGTAAAGATTAACGACCCTGCACATTAAATAACCCCGTTAAAGGTCAGGTTGGGATAGGTAGTATATGTTAAACGTAATTTAACCCAAGCTAATCTCTCCTAATAATTTACAATGTTAATTAATGTACTGAGGGTCGTTACTCTTTACCGGATCCTAGTTTTGCTTTCTTCATACCTTTTTGTATCCGGACGCAGCGAGTACGGACATGAGAGGATAACACGTGGCGTTCCAGGTTTCGCCTAAATACAAATCCTGTTGCAAAGATAATTAATATTAGTATGGTAAATGTAATAGTTCCTAATTAACATGGTAAAAAATAATAATGGACAGACTGATAGTCAAATGCATGTATTTATTTAAAATGGTTAATTTTAAATGATTACAAAATAATTTTCAGCAGCTGCGTTACTGGCTAGTAGTCTCCGTGGCAAAATGGTAGCGTCCGTGGCTCTGAGGCGGCAGGTCGAGGGTTCGCGCCCCGTCACGGACTAGGGTTAGTAAGGGCATACACTCAGGGTAACTATTGCATCTGCCAAAACAAGTCCTTCGCAAGAAGGCAACCGTCCTAGCCCTTAGTTGAAAGGGGAGTTCGTGACGTAGAACCGACACCAGCTGCGTTACTGGCTAGATGGATGTTTTGATATTGCTCATTTGCAATCGGGAACAGGATGGACATCGAACATTTGGCTCCTGGGAAAACCATAGGTCTGGAAACGAGAGAAAATTTATGATGCTCATAATTCACTATTACAAAGGGAGACTTCATAGGATTTTTTTCCGAAGACAATTGACCTTTTCTCCAGGATAGAGGGAAAATTTCTTAAAGTTTCACAGTCTACTCTTAAAGGCCCGATTTCTGAAACAGTGTAATCCTAGGATACTGTATTGTTAGTTAGCTAGACACACACAAATGATTTCATAAACGCATATATATATATATATATATATATATATATATATATATATATATATATATATATATATATATATATATATATTATATATATATATATATATATATATATATATATATATATATATATATATATATATATATATATATATATATATATATATATATATATATATATATATATATATATATATATATATATATATATATATATATATATATATATATATATATATATATATATATATATATATATATATATATATATATATATATATATATATATATATATATATATATATATATATCCGGAGATTATGTAGGCAGTTTAATAAAATGGCTGATATAAATGGTGATAGTTGCATTTTAGCCCTGTTTGTGTGTGTCAATTTCATAATAATTTTTCTCACCGTAGGAGTAGCAAATTTTGCCAGCATGGTGCGCCCTCTCTGTGTTTTTCCAATATCCGATGTTATTGGGGCTGGGTGTTTTATTCTGAGCATTTTCTCCTGGAATTAAATTTATATATATATATATATATATATATATATATATATATATATATATATATATATATATATATATATATATACTATATATATATATATATATATATATATAAAGTTCATTCATGAGGGGTTAGGCATTTTTGACCTCATTTTAGCTCTTCAATAAACCTCTCCGCCACCACTGACTACGAGAATTTTTTGGTATATGCGGAGTTCATGAAGCTGTTAACATATAGGAAGTCTTTACCCTTTCATTCTAATCACGAAATGTTGTTGGTTGTCCCATGGCACCAGTCGTCCGTTGTGATATTACAACTGAAAGGTCTTTTGGACTAAATAGGAATGGCCAGGACAGCTCGATAAGTCTCCCTTCATTTACTATTCTTTTCCTATGTCTACTTATACACCGAATATTCTGGCGTATTTGTTATAAATCTTTTATTCCTTCACATCTGACTGGTCACAACACTCCCATCTCTGATTCTCTTTGCTTTCTTTCGTGTTTTCTATGTGCCTACATCTACACCGAGTATTCTGACGAAATCGTTACACATCGCTTATCCATTCACCTCTCACAACACTCCCATCTCTGTTTCTTTTTGCTTCCTTTCATGTTATTCTTTGGTGCCCGGACCCGATGAGGACAATGATAAAGAAGTGGCACTGTCTTTGTGGAACAGCCAGGCAAGCCACCTTCAAGAGATGAAATCGGACCCTTGTGGGTAGGAGACCGGTGGATTTTTTCCTTGACCTAACCTGAATATCAGCACCATTATATCAGATAAAGACTAGCGACCTTCAAAGCATTGAATAATCCCGTAAACTGATTAGTGAGATAAGGCTAGTTTTAGTTACCATAGGGGATGATAATGCCTAACTAACATAACCTGGCACCAGCCACCCGTTGCGATACTACAGCTAAAGGTTTTTTGAACTGAAATAGGGCTGTCCACGACAGTTTGATGTTAAGTCTTCCTTCAGTTACGATTCTTTTTCTATGCCTAAATCAACACTGAATATTCTTGGATATTCGTTACACACCTCATATTATCCCTTCATGGGCTGTTTTATTTTATTTTTTGGCCCGTCCTGGTGTCATAATCATAAAAAAAAAAGCTAACGAATTACGGGGTTATTTAATGTTCTTAGGGTCACTAATCTCTCCCAAATCCAATCTAGATTCTAAGAAGAAAAATCCAGGTTACGAGAATATATTGATGTATCCGCACTGCATATACTGATAAAAAAAAGAATATGAAACATATACAAATTATACCATTCGAGCAGACTTTCCTTCGCATGCGCAAGTTGGTAGTGTTGGAGAGAGCCTGGGGGACTCGCGTAAGTTTGCATAATTCTTGGGGTCTCCTTCGACAAGTAGCCCTCTCCAACCCATTGTAGCCTCCAACCACCATGTGTTACTGAGCCATAGTCCGTCTTGAGCTCCGATTTCTACAAACGTTCCTTTATACTGGAATATCGCAGAGCAGTATCATCAGCATATCATTTCTTTAATGAACTTAGGAAAGCTTATCTATCTATCTATCTATCTATCTCTGTATACGTATTAAAAAAAAAAAACACACACACACACAATAATGATAAGTGTCAGTAAGTACAAAATGGAGACGGGAAGATACGAACTTTGGGCTCTTTCCCGTAAACACAATTAGGTAATCACAATTAGGTAATCACACACACAAGAAACCACTAAGGAAACATATCTCTCTTCACTTGGAATCCTTCATGTTTTTGTCAGCGAGACAACATGACTTCAGAGATGGTAGATCAACAGTAACAAACTTATTAGAATTTTATGATGAGGTACACCGAATCTTAAAGGAAAGAGAGGGTTGGGCAGATTTCATATTCCTGGACTTCAAGAAAGCATTTGACACTGTCCCACACGGAAGACTTAAGAAGCTGCAAGCAATTGTAAGAACAGGTGAAAAGTCTTGGAATGGATAAAAACTTACTTAGAAGGAAGGGAACAGAGGTTTAGAGTAAGACAGTCAGTATCAGAATGGAGAAGAGTTAGTAGTGGAGTTCCACAGGACTCAGTTTTAGGGCCACTTTTATTCTTTGTATATGTAAATGACCTATCAGAGTCTGTAAGTTCATTCATGAATATGTTTGCAGATGATGCAAAGATTGTGAAAAAGTAAGAAACGAGAACAACGGTAGAGAACTTCAGGAAGAACAAAATATCTGCATGAGTGGTCAAAGATGTGGCTAATGAAATTCAATACTTCAACATGTAAGGTAATGAGAATGGGTACAAGTGCAAGAATTCTCAAGTTTGACTACTCAATGGCAGGAGTAGAACTTCAAGAGACAGAACGAGAGAGATCTAGGAGTAAACATACTAGCCGATTTGTCTGCAGAAATGCATATAAATGGCATAGTAAGGGCAGCATATGCTTTCTTAGCAAATGTAAGGGTAGCCTTCAGACACATGGATAAGGAATTGCTCAGAAATATTTAAGTAACATATGTGAGGCCAAACCTTAAATATGCAGCCCCCTTTTGGATTCTGCTCTTGTAAAAACACGTAGTTAAGCTTGAAGAAGTTCAGAGACATGCCACAAAACTGGTGCCAGGAATTTGCAATCTCAGTTATGATGAGAGGCGAGGGAATTAGAGTTACCATCATTCGAAGCTAGAAGAATGAGGGGAAAATGGTGACGGTTTTAAAATTCCTTCATGGTTATGACAGAGTGGATAGGGATTGATATTTTGATATGGCTGGCACTAGAAATAGAGGTCATAGTTTGAAGCTTCGCAAGACAGCTTCTTTTCAGGATGCAAGGAAGTACTTTTTAGTGTAAGAGTAGTTGATGATTAGAATTCGCTAAGCGAGGAGGTAGTTAATGCTATCTCATTCTATAGTTTTAAGGACAAGTATGATAAGTATCACTAAGAACAATATGGAATAGACCAGGAGACGGGAAGCTACGAGATCGCGGCTCTTTTCCGTAAACACAATTAGATAATTACAATTACAGAACACAGGAAGAGATGGGAAAGATCAAAAACTTGTTGGAAGAGGCAAGAAGGTTAAATGAGGAAAGAAATGAAAAAGAGAAGAAATTTTTCATTTCAGAGTTCTTTCAGACAAAGGGGAGATAAAGAAGATAATGACAGAAGATCAGGGGATGGGGCCTCATTAAGACTGTTATACACAAATGCTGATGGATTAGCTGGTAAGGCAGTAGAATTGAAAGATAGGATTCACAACAGTAAGGCAGATATAGTAGCAATTACAGAGACTATGTTGAGTGAGGACATAAACAGTGTCGCAGTTTTTCCTAAGGGCTTCAGAATATTAAGGGTTGAAAGATCTGAGAGGACTGGTGGAGGGATAGCACTGCTCATAAGTGAAAGGATTCAAGTTGAAGAAATAAACTTGGCTATAGAAAGTGAGTTCAAGGAATTTCTTGTTGCTCGCATAAATACTGGGTCAGAGAGCATCATAATAACTGTTGTATATAACCCACCAAGGAACCAGAATAGGCTTGAAGTTTATGAGGAAAGTAATATAGGTACTATTGAAGTCAAACTCAGTTGTTAACATGGCACGGGAGAAAAAATGTAGGATTTTGATTATGGGAGATTTTAATCATAAAGAGATAGATTGGATAAATCTTGACCCACACAGTGGTGAGGACTCATTCGGGGCAAGATTCCTAGATTGCGTACAAGGGAATTTCCTACACCAACATTTATCGGAACCAACGAGGGCCAGGGGTGGGGATGAGCCATCACTACTTTATCTAGTATTCACAGATAATGTGTTGGATATTGAAAAAATTGAGTATGAACCACCAATTGGAAAGAGTGACCACTGTGTGTTGTTGATGGAATATATCATTGAAGATATTCTGCCTGAGAGTAGAGGCACTGAGGACATGAGGAGGAACTATCCGAAAGGAGATTACATCAAAATGAATGAGCTTTTTGCAGTTATTGACTGGAGAACCTTATTTTACAACAAATCTGTACAAGAAATGTATGACATCTTTTGTGAGAAATATGGGAAGATAGTAGATTGCTGCATACCTGTCACCAAAGTAGGTGTAATTCATGCCAGAGAGAAATGGTTCGATAATGGGTGTAAAAGAGCTAAGGAGTGGAGAGACAAATGCTGGAAAAGGTATAGGAGGAGAAAAAACATAAATGCCTGGCAAACCTACAAATGAGCAAGAAATGATTACCTAAGTAAAAGGAGAGAGGCAGAGAGAGACTATGAGAGGGACATCACCAGGAAGGCTAAAGAAAATTCCAAGCTTTTCCACAGCTTTATCAGAGGAAAACTGAAGGTAAAAGAACAGGTTTTAAGGCTAAAGAGAGTGGATGGAAGCATCACTGAGACGGATGAAGAGATCTGCAAAGAATTGAACAAGGAGTTTCAGTCAGTATTTACAGTAGAAAATACCCCACTCCCTCAGATTGCAGAGATAGAAGCTCAAGGGTCGGTATTAGAGAATATCAAGCTTACAGCCACAGAGGTATGCAAAGCGCTGATGGATTTAGATGTTCATAAAGCTACAGGTCCTGATGACATATCCCCTCATGAGCTTAAAAAATGCACAAACTCAATATCAGTGGCACTGGGTATTATATTCAAAAAGTCACTGGAGTCAGGGGAGATTCCAAGATGCTGGAAACAAGCAAATGTGATACGTATCTTCAAAAAGGGAAGGAGAGATACTGCTCTGAACTATAGACCAGTCTCCTTGACCAGCATAGTTTGCAAAGTTATGGAGAAACTACTAAGGAAACATATCTCTATTCACTTGGAATCTTTCACCTTTTTGTCAGTGAGGCAACATGGCTTCAGAGAAGGTAGATCAACAGTAACAAACTTATTAGAATTTTATGATGAGGTAAGCCGAATCTTACAGGAAAGAGAGGGCTGGGCAGATTGCATATTCCTAGACTTCCAGAAAGCGTTTGACACTGTTCCACATGGGAGACTTATTAGGAAGCTGCAAGCAATGGCTAGAATAGGTGGAAATGTTTTGGAATGGATAAAAACTTACTTAGAAGGAATGGAACAGAGGGTTAGAGTAAGACACCCAGTGTCTGAATGGAGAAGAGTTAGTAGTGGAATTCCACAGGGTTCAGTTTTAGGGCCACTTTTGTTCCTTGTATGTGTAAATGACCTACCAGAGTCTGTAAATTCATTCATGAATATGTTTGCAGATGATGCAAAGATTGTGAAGAAAATAAAAAACGAGAACAATGGTAGAGAACTTCAGGAAGATCTAAATAATTTGCATGAGTGGTCAGAAAAGTGGCTAATGAAATTCAATACTTCAAAATGTAAGGCAATGGGAATGGGTACAAGTGCAAGAAGGCCCAAGCTTGACTGCTCGGTGGCTGGAGTACAACTTCAAGAGACAGAAAATGAGAGAGATCTAGGAGTAAACATACTAGCAGATTTGTCTCCAGAAATACATATAAATGGCATAGTAAGGGCAGCATATGCCTTCTTATCAAATGTAAGGGTAGCCTTCAGGCACACGGACAAGGAAATGTTCAGAAATATTTATGTAACCTATGTGAGGCCAAAACTCGAATATGCAGCCCCCTTTTGGAATCCACACTTGAAAAAGCACATAGCTAAGCTTGAAAAAGTTCAAAGACATGCCACGAAACTGGTGCCAGAAATACGCAATCTCAGTTATAATGAGAGGCTGAGGGAATTTGACTTACCATCACTCGAAGCTAGAAGATTGAGGGGGGATCTGGTGACAGTCTTTAAATTCCTTCATGGTTATGATAGAGTGGATAGAGATCGATGTTTTGATATGGCTGGCTCTAGAAGTAGAGGTCATAGTTTGAAGCTTCATAAGAAAACTTCTTTGCAGGATGTAAGGAAATACTTTTTCAGTGTAAGAGTAGGTGATAATTGGAATTGGCTAAGCGAGGAGGTAGTTAATGCTATCGCAATCCATAGTTCTAAGGACAGGTATGATAAGTATTACTAAGTATAAAATGGAATCGATGAGGAGACGGGAAGATACGAGCTTTGTGCTCTTTCCCGTAAACACAATTAGGTAATCAATTAGGTAATCACATATATTATATATATATATATATATATATATATATATATATATATATATATATATATATATTATATATATATATATATATATATATATATATATATATATATATATATATATATATATATATATATATATAACAACTTCAATCATTATTCAAATTAGTCTCGACATTTTTGTGTTTTAATGGTGAGTATCAAATGACTTTCATGTAGGTTAGGAGTAATTTCATAAATGATTTGATATGTAGAAGAAATGTCCTCTCTTTTTATTGAGTTTAGCAATCATACTGGCTTTACGAAATTAATCTTTGGCGAAATAAACTATTTAGGAAGCCATTATATAATTAGTTTGATAAGGTGTAGAAACTGTATACAGTGATTCACCATCTAGATATATATCCTTTGAAAAATTACTTACTGTGCTACCAAAAAGAGCCCTAAGGTTGAACTCCAAGGTTTTATTTACAATTTATTTTAGAAACATATATATATATCCCATGAAAAATTTCTTATTGCTACCAAAATGAGCCTTATGGTTGAATTCCATGATTTGACTTACACCTACTTTAGGCGTCTATATATATATATATATATATATATATATATATATATATATATATATATATATATATATATATATATATATATATATATATATATATATATATATATATATATATATATATATCCTATGAAAAATTACTTACTGTGCTACTACAAAGAGCCCTAAGGTTGGATTCCGTTCTATTATAAGAAGTAACATTTATCCAAGCTGGAATGTCTGGGTTTATAGGATGGTGATGGGCTTTCATTGCTGGGGGCTGCTCTATCATTCTCCTAAGGTGATCATATAACTGCTGATCATCATGAATCAATAATGATTCGTAATCTTCTGAAAATAATTAGATATTGTAAATAAATATCCTTAGAAATATCTAAAACTGAGACTACATGAAGTGAATCAGATCACGTGATTGTAAATTAAATAATCACTTAGCTGCATTTAGTTGATGTATGGATTAAATTGGTTATATATAGAACATCCCAAAGACATATATTCAATTGAAGTCAATAATTCAGTAATGGAATGATTAACATGAGTTAATCGTTGTCGTAATCGGAATAAAATAAGAAAGAGACAACTATTTTTCCTATTAACATATGTAAGTCTTTTGACAGGTGTGCATTTTAATGATACTAAAAATCGGTGAAATAACTCACTTGACTCTTTCCAGCACTGTTCATTTAAAAAGAGAGTCACAAATAACTGTTCTTTTAAATTATTTATATACTAATAACTCACCGAGGATTTTCTTCTTAATGAGCAAAGAAGATATCTCGGGATCTGTATATCCAATATTATTATCGATGTTGTGTGCATTCCTGAATAAATATCCTTTTTGCAACCAGAGCCTTAAGTGTAGGGCTGTCAGTATTCCGGCCCAGAGATACAGTCGATTCTGTAATTAACAAAGAGAACTGTGCGAGTTATTCATTTTTTTTTTTGTACCTGTTGTGTTAGATGAGTGGTTTCGTAAAAATAACACTAAGTAATATCTCATGTCATGCTGGAGGGCGTAATGAAAATATATTCTAATATTTTTATTTATTAATTTCTATTCTTTCCTTTGTTTTTGTTATTTATTTTGTTTATTTTGCTTTTATTTTTATTATCATCATTATTATTATTAGTCTGTCCTTCGACTGCTTAAAGCATGCTAAAAATTGTTACTACTACACACAAGAGCCCTATTCCCCCCTTATAAGGGGATGGCTTAGTCAAAGCAAAACACCTTGCCTCTGTGGGAAGAAAGTAAAGGAGGGGATTCCCATATCCCTCGCTCCGTACCATTAAGTAGACTTTTACTACACGCAGGGGAAAACGGAGAAAGTATTCTTGCCCTCCTCCCTCAGGTGAAAATTTTCAAAATTATTTTAGATATATTTTTTTTTTAACCATCACTCGAAGCTAAAAGAATAAGGGGAGGTATGGTGACGGTTTCTAGATTCCTTCATGTTTTTACAGAGTGGATAGGGATCGATATTTTGATATGGCTGGTTCTAGAACTAGAAGTCATTGTTTGAAGCTTCGTAAGAAAACTTCTTTGCAGGATGTAAGAATAGTTGATGATTGAAATTCGCTAAGCGAGGAGGTAGTTAATCCTAATTTAATTCATAGTTTTCAGTACAATTATGATAAAAAGTATTGAGGATAAAATTGGAACCGACCAGGAGACGGGGCGTTACGAGCACGGGGCTCTTTCCCGTAAGCACAATTATGTACACAGTGAGAGAACATGGCTTCAGAGAAGGTATATATATATATATATATATATATATATATATATATATATATATATATATATATATATATATATATATATATATATATATATATATATATATATATATACAATCTTCCTTCAGTGTCTGTTCCTAGTCTATGCTTACATCTACACAGAATATTCTTTCATCTTCTTTACACATCTCTTATTATCCTTCACATATGACAAGGCACAACACTCCCCATCTCTAATTTTCTTTGCTTTTTGTTTTCTTCGTGCCCAGGCCTAATGAAGGCCGGTTTGTTTGCCCGACCTGGTGTCACCTTCTTAAAAGAAAGGAAACAACGAAGTACTGTACTTTAGCACTTGGAATTAAATTTTATTCTTCCAAATAACTGGAAATTACAGAAAAAAAATCCGAAACCTTACCTTTCGTTGTTGAGACATGACGTTGTGTATGTAATGCCAAAAAGTTTAAACAGGTAAATTTTCCTTAATAATTTTTATACATTTTCCTTAAACCTGCTTCGCTCGCTTGACTGATAACTTAAATATGAGCGAAACTTTGCATGCCTGCAGACATGTATATCTGAAACCAGTTTTCTCCCCATGAAGAGCGTTGTTATACTCGGAAGTTTGAGATTTTTCATATTTTGTTAAGGAAAAACTGAAGAATGAAAATTTAGCTTTTGTTAAGGTACTGTTCTTTCACTGTCCCCATCTTTTTTCTTTTCTTTTGAGGAGAGTCCTATAGAAGTTAAAACTCTCTCTGAAGGCACACTTCACACACGAAGTGGTGTGCTCACTGATTGCTGACGTGATAGTGATTACCATAAGAACGACGAAAAAACTCTTCATTTTATACACAGAAAATGGTATGTTCATTGATTCTGCTGACTTGACAGTGCTTACAATGTGAAAAACTACAAATACTCTACGTTCTATCCGGAAGTGGCTAAGAGGAAGAGATGTCCCAGCCAGAATTGGGGAGTTAAACTGGGAACTTCCTGGGTGGGAACCAGGCTCTATGTCGACTGAGTGCCGCTGAGATAAGCGCCTTTTTATCACCAGGTGATTCTGGCAGACAGAGGCTATACAACCTTCAGTTCCACGAACTGAACTTACAACCTCTTGAAGTGAGCCAAATTCTCATTCACGGCACACTTTTTGCCTGTTTGGAAGAGCTGCAGGACAAGCATTACTGCCTTTATCAAAGCCTGAGTGTGATAGGTACTGTTCTATCATTGGCTTACTCATCTAATGATGTACTCAATAAAATTGCGGAGTTAATGGGGGCTAGACACTCGTATAAGTGACGCTACTGCCATCTCCTTATACCGTAATTACATTAGCATAGAGAAATGGTTTGAAGCACTTAGAGAGGGGGGGGGGGATTCGAACTCAGAACCGCTCGGGTGAGAAACTCGCGCTATAGCCTTCATCTATTTTTTTTTTATCCTATTACATAATATCTCTCAAAATAAATATACAGATCTTAAGGGAGGAATGTAAATTATTATTTTGCGATTTCCTAATTATAGGGCTTGAAAGCTCTGCACTTACTCTATCTATATACTTATCTGTCATTCTGTCTATCTATTTATTTATATGCATACACACACAAATAAGGCAAATAAGGCACAAGGGCAAGAGAGAAAAGAACTAGAAAAACGAATAAAGAAGACTGTGAATAAAAGTTAGCAAATATACATAGAACGTTAAATATATGCTAATTACGAGGGTACAGACCAGCAAGTGTTTTACAGAAATATTAAGTAATGTATTTATGGCGTTTCTTCCTCGCCACATAAACTCTTGTATATATTAATTTAAAAACTCTTATGCAACCATTCATCTTTTTATATATATATATATATATATATATATATATATATATATATATATATATATATATATATATATATATATATATATATATATATATATATATATATATATATATATATATTTGTGTTTATTTCAGCAGTAGTTGTGTCGTACGCCAATAGCCATCAGAGGGCAGAGTGCACACTCGAAAAAGCCCGCCCAGAGGACAGCATACGGAGAACGTGTTAGTTAGGGGTCAGACCTTGCCGGGGGCACAACTTACGTCCTAGTTAGAAATCTCCCCCAAAGGGGGCGGGGAATTGTTGATTGTGCTAGCGAGGAACTGTGTGAGTTGCAGGAACTAGAGGAATGGGAGCTTTGAGGATTAAAGGAATCATGTAGTTTCTGAATAAATTAAGTATGAAGAAGAGAGGCTTATCAGTGATCACCTCGCATGCTCTAGCTTTTGGCCTGTTATATAAGTCGTCAATACAACAACTGGTACACTTCACCTCCCCTGCATCTGCAGGTGCTTGCAATCTCTCCAATGGGTAAAAGGGACTGGTTTGTGAAAATAAAATTTAAAATTGCAGGTAGGGGCTGCCTGGAAATCGGGTGGTAATTGAAAGTATGTGTCTACACCATTAGATTATTATTCCAAGATACTTAGAACTTAGCTGAGTAACTGATACATAACAGTATATTATAGATATAAAAAATAAAAGTTATGAAATGCTGAGAATAACCACTAAAGAAATTTTCTTATTAGCAGTGACTACAGTAACATAAAAGCATGAATTCAAGATAAAAAATACAAATTATTTGGTTACTGCAGATGGTATTACGAAAATTTTAATTTACAAAAGGCCATGGAGTGATAGCGACAGTAACAACCAACATAATAATAACAATACTAATAATCATGGTCAAAATAAGAATAATAAAAATGAAATAAAAATACTAAATCAGGAATAGCCGTATATATACAATTGAGACTGGCATTCTGAAGTAAGAACAGAGTTCTATACTTATATTTCATACTGCTATTCCTGATTTAGCATTTTTGTTTCATTTTTTAAAGCAAAAAGTGACAGTGTCTACAAATAGAATATAAGTAGTAGAGTTTTTATATACCTCAAAATGAGCGAACGAATTCTAGTGAGAAATATGCTTGAATCTGCTTTTAAAGTTCTTTCTTTTTTTTGCGCGTGATATTTTTAGCGAGAAGAATGCGGGAATGACTGATGATAAGTATCACCAAGTATAAAATGGAACCGATCAGGAGACGGGAAGATACGAAATTTGGGCTCTTTCCCGTAAACACAATTAGGTAATCACAATTAGGTAATCACATTATAATAACATAATATAATAACTGTTGTATATAACCCACCAAGGAACCAAAATAGGCTAGAGGTTTATGAGGAAAGTCATATAGGTACTATTGAAGTCGTAAACTCAGTTGTTAACATGGCACGGGAGAGAAAATGTAGGATTTTGATTATGGGAGATTTTAATCATAAAGAGATAGATTGGATAAATCTTGACCCACACAGTGGTGAGGACTCATTCGGGGCAAGAGTCCTAGATTGCGTACTAGGGAATTTCCTACACCAACATGTAATGGAACCAGCGAGGGCCAGGGGTGGGGATGAGCCATCACTACTTGATCTAGTATTCACAGGTAATGTGTTGGATATTGAAAAAATTGAATATGAACCACCATTTGGAAAGAGTGACCACTGTGTGTTGTTGATGGAGTATATCATTGAAGATATTCTGCCTGAGAGTAGAGGCACTGAGGACATGAGGACGAACCATCCAAAAGGAGATTACATCAAAATGAATGAGCCTTTTGCAGTTATTGACTGGAGAACCTTATTTTACAACAAATCTGTACAAGAAATGTATGACATCTATTGTGAGAAATATGGGAAGATAGTAGATTGCTGCATACCTGTCACCAAAGTAGGTGTAATTCATGCCAGAGAGAAATGGTTCGATAATGAGTGTAAAAGAGCTAAGGAGTGGAGAGACAAATGCTGGAAAAGGTATAAGAGGAGAAAAAACATAAATGCCTGGCAAACCTACAAAAGAGCAAGAAATGATTACCTAAGTAAAAGAAGAGAGGCAGAGAGAGACTATGAGAGGGACATCACCAGGGAGGCTAAAGAAAATCCCAAGCTTTTCCACATCTTTATCAGAGGAAAACTGAAGGTAAAAGAACAGGTTTTAAGGCTTAAGAGAGCGGATGGAAGCATCACTGAGACGGATGAAGAGATCTGCAAAGAATTGAACAAGGAGTTTCAGTCAGTATTTACAGTAGAAAATACCCCACCACCTCAGATTGCAGAAATAGAAGCTCAAGGGCCGGTATTAGAGAACATCAACCTTACAGCCAAAGAGGTATGCAAAGCGCTGATGGAGTTAGATGTTCATAAAGCTACAGGTCCTGATGGCATATCCCCTCATATACTTAAACAATGCACAAACTCAATATCAGTGGCACTAAGTATCATATTTAAAAAGTCACTGGTGTCAGGGGAGATTCCAAGATGCTGGAAACAAGCAAACGTGATACCTATCTTCAAAATGGGAAGGAGAGATACGGCTCTAAACTATAGACTAGTTTCCTTGACCAGCATAGTTTGCAAAGTTATGGAGAAACTACTAAGGAAACATATCTCTATTCACTTGGAATCCTTCAACTTTTTGTCAGTGAGACAACATGGCTTCAGAGAAGGTAGATAAACAGGAGCAAACTTATTAGAGTTTTATGATGAGGTAAGCCGAATCTTGCAAGAAAGAGAGGGCTGGGCAGATTGCATATTCCTAGACTTCCAGAAAGCGTTTGGCACTGTTCCACATGGGAGACTTATTAGGAAGCTGCAAGCAATGGCTAGAATAGGTGGAAATGTCTTGGAATAGATAAAAACTTACTTAGAAGGAAGGGAACAGAGGGTTAGAGTAAGACACTCAGTGTCTGAATGGAGAAGAGTCAGTAGTGGAATTCCACAGGGTTCAGTTTTAGGGCCACTTTTGTTACTTGTATATGTAAATGACCTACCAGAGTCTGTAAATTCATTAATGAATATGTTTGCAGATGATGCAAAGATTGTGAAGAAAGTAGGAAACGAGAACAATGGTAGAGAACTTCAGGAGGATCTAAATAGTCTGCATGAGTGGTCAGAAAAGTGGCTAATGAAATTCAATACTTCAAAATGTAAGGTAATGAGAATTGGTACAAATGCAAAAAGGCCCAAGCTTGACTACTCGGTGGCTGGAGTACAACTTCAAGAGACAGAAAATGAGAGAGATCTAAGAGTAAACATACTGGCAGATTTGTCTCCAGAAATACATATAAATGGCATAGTAAGGGCAACATATGCCTTCTTATCAAATGTAAGTGTAGCTTTCAGGCACATGGACAAGGAAATGTTCAGAAATATTTACGTAACCTATGTGAGGCCAAAACTCGAATATGCAGCCCCCTTTTGGAATCCGCACTTGAAAAAGCACATAGCTAAGCTTGAAAAAGTTCAAAGACATGCCACGAAACTGGTGCCAGAAATACGCAATCTCAGTTATGATCAGAGGCTGAGGGAATTAGACTTACCATCACTCGAAGCTAGCAGATTGGGGGGGATATGGTGTCAGTCTTTAAATTCATTCATGGCTATGATAGAGTGGATAGGGATCGATATTTTGATTGGTTGGCTCTAGAACTGGAGGTCATAGTTTGAAGCTTCGTAAGAAAATTTCTTTGCAGGATGTAAGGAAATACTTTTTCAGTGTAAGAGTAGTTGATAATTGGAATTGGCTAAGCGAGGATGTAGTTAATGCTATCTCAATCCATAGTTTTAAGGACAGGTATGATAAGTATCACTAAGTACAAAATGGAACCGATTAGGAGACGGGAAGATACGAGCTTTGGGCTCTTTCCCGTAAACACAATTAGGTAATTACATGACATTATATGGGTAATGTCATGTTACACCTCTTGGGTAAAATTACATTACGACTCAGTTATTATTATTATTATTATTATTATTATTATTATTATTATTATTATTATTATTATTATTATTATTATTATTATTATTATTGTAGTCTCCGTGGCAAAATAGTAACGTCTGCGATTCTGAGGCGGCAGGTCGAGGGTTTGCGCCCCGTCATGGACTGAGGTTAGTAAGGGCAAACACTGAGGGTAACGATTACATCTGCCAAAACAAGTTCTTCGTAAGAAGGCAGCCGTCCTAGCCCTTGGTAGAAAAGGGAGTTCGTGACGTAAAACCGAAGCCATCCATTATCATTTTTATTATTATTATTATTATTATTATTATTATTATTATTATTATTATTATTATTATTATTATCAAAATGGATGTTATTAATGTTATTATTATCATATGGAATTTAATTGGATTAAAACATTCTTTCAATAAATAAAGAAAATAAACAATAATGAAACGAATATATATATATATATATATATATATATATATATATATATATATATATATATATATATATATATATATATATATATATATATATATATATATATATATATAATATTCATATTGCAATATAAGAAATTACTATATTTCAAATATTAATTTGAGTTAAAATATAAAGTTTGCATTATTTATGTTGAATTATTATCATAATGCCAAAAAATGTAGGAAATTATTTCATGATATATACATATATACATATATATATATATATATATATATATATATATAATATATATATATATATATATATATATATATATATATATATATATATATATATATATATATATATATATATTTATATATTTTATTTCAGGTAAAATACCTTGGCGCTTAACCATAATTATGAGACAGTGAAGGTAGGATTAAAATTACAAATAAGCACATTATTATATGTGTGAGGTATTTGTTGGAACGGAATCTATTTTTACATTTTTCATGTAATAAATATAATGAATATAATAAAGAGTGATTACAGTATTAATTACATTGTTATCATTATTTTATTATTGCAATCATCAGATGCATCACAGCGTCTCCGTTAATTCAGTTTCAGAATGTCATAGTGCAGTAATGTGAGACTGTAAAATATCTCCTACTGAAATTCAGGAGTAAAATCAGCCTTCAGTTTTCTTTATTATTTTTATCTATTTCATTTGTATTTATTTATTTATATATTTATTTATTTTGCGGATGAAGTCGACTAGTCTTATTTGGCCATTGGACAAAGTTGCATACCACCCCCTACTCACTAGTTGAGGAAGCAGTTTTTATCTCTCTCTCTCTCTCTCTCTCTCTCTCTCTCTCTCTCTCTCTCTCTCTCTCTCTCTCTCATGCATATATAAACACTTAAATGCATTTGTAAGCACATTTTCTTACGAAGCTTCAAACTATGACCTCTAGTTCTAGAGCCTGCCATATCAAAATATCGATCCCTATCCACTCTATCATAGCCATGAAGGAATTTAAAGACTGTCACCATATTCCCCCTCAATCTTCTAGCTACGAGTGATGGTAAGTCTAATTCCTTCAGCCTCTCATCATAACTGAGATCATGTATTTCTGGCACCAGTTTCGTGGCATGTCTCTGAACTTTTTCAAGCTTAGCTATGTGCTTTTTCAAGTGCGGATTCCAAAAGGGGGCTGCATATTTGAGTTTTGGCCTCACATGGGTTACATAAATATTTCTGAACATTTCCTTGTCCATGTGCCTGAAGGCTACCTTTACATTTGATAAGAATGCATATGCTGCCCTTACTATGCCATTTATATGTATTTCTGGAGACAAATCCAAGACATTTCCACCTATTCTAGCCATTGCTTGCGGCTTCCTAATAAGTCTCCCATGTGGAACAGTGTCAAACGCTTTCTGGAAGTCTAGGAATATGCAATCTGCCCAACCCTCTCTTTCCTGTAAGATTCGGCTTACCTCATCATAAAATTCTAAGTTTGTTACTGTTGATCTACCTTCTCTGAAGCCATGTTGCCTCACTGACAAAGGAAAGGAAACTAGTCTATAGTTTAGAGCCGTATCCCTCCTTCCCCTTTTGAAGATAGATATCACGATTGCTTGTTTCCTGCATCTTGGAATCTCCCATGACTATAGTGACTTTTTAAATATGATACTTAGTGCCACTGATATTGAATTTGTGCATTTTTTAAGTACATGGGGGGATATGTC
>JAXCGZ010022830.1:60000-62500 GCA_037179515.1 Halocaridina rubra | reverse complement strand
ATATATATATATATATATATATATATAAAATTGAAAGAGAGAGAGAGAAATGCCCTTCAAAAGCTCACCTATTCTCGTCTGTTGTAATAGTGTAAGATTTGTTGGATTAAGCATGTAGAATTTTTAAGTTTTATTGCTTTGAAAGTTTAATTTATTGTTTTCAAAGCTTAATTTATTGTTTGAGGAGAGTAAGTATTGAATGTCATCATCAAGGATATTATAGCAAGATTCACTCATTTAACTGTGATATTTATTTAATATAATAAAGAGTATAAACACGTACGTAGTTTATTCACCACCACACAGTATTCCTAAATTCTCTTCATAAACAAACAACGGAAACAATTCTCACAAGGGAAGGGCAATGTTATCTAATGCTGTCGTCGTCAGCAATGCTGTTCCTCGTCAGAACTATCGTAGAGATCGTCGGAAATATTAGTTCTCTGGAAACGAAAAGTTTCAATTACTTTTTCTGTATTAAACATTCTTTTTCTTTATGTCTTGAAAAGAAATCATGAAGATAATGAATACAGAAGCCCTTCTAGTCAAAATTTCTATTGTTAATGATAGTTCTTCATCAGAATTATCGTAAAGATTATTGGATATATTGAAAAAATTATTGAAACAAAAAGCTCAATTATTTTTTTGCATTCAGTATTCTTCTTCTCGATCTATTATGAGGGAAATCATGAAAGTAATGGAAATAGCAACAATTCTTGTTAAAATTTTTAGTTTTAATGATAGTTCTTCATCAGAACTATTGTGAAGAACATCGGAAATATCGGTTCTCTGGAAAGAAAAATTTCAATTAGATTTTTTGTATTATGTATACTTCTTTATCACTTGAGAAAGAAATCATGTAAGTAATGGAAATAGCAACCCTTCCAGTTAAAACGTCTAGTTTAGCAGAATTGTTGATGGTAATAAATAAATTTTTCTGAGAAAAAAATTTGTGGTTGCAAATCCCTTCAGTTTCAGAGACTAAGTAACTTCACATTTAAAAACAAACATACTGATTAGAGTTATATTTGTTACTAATATGTAATAAAAGACCACATAATTACTCTCGCAAGTACAGTAACCTAGAGAAATTCTAGTTTTCTATACCTAGAAATAAATTATGTTTTGATTTAGAAGCGAAATGGCAATAAATATCTTGCTCCGAACAAAGTTTGTAGCAAATACGTGATTGTAATAGGAAGGTTAATTCACACTTAAAATTGCATGAAAAGAAACAATAAATGTTCAAACTTTTCACCCTCTGCAGGGCCTCATCAGGAGCTTCCAATGAAGCTCGTTGGAGGGTGAAAATTTTGAGCATTTATTGCTTTTCAAGTGTGAATAAATTCTGCATTATTGTCTATGAGTCATGAAGACTACATATTGCGGGAGGGGGGCAAGAGTACTTCCCCCGTGTTCACTGCATGTCGTAAAAGTTGATTGCATGGGACAGAGCGAGGGAATTGGGAATTCCCTCCTCTGTGCTTTCTTCCCACAGAAAGTCAAGATATTTTGCTTTGACTCAGTCACCTCCCTTATAAGGGGAGGAATATGGCTCTTGTATATACATAGTTCTTTATGCTAGGAATAAAAATTTGTAAACTTACCCAAGTAAGATAATCAATGAGTTTCTGAGGGTCTCTGCCTGTGCTTAAATCCACAAAATCTTGAGGAAGTCCAAAACTCCTTTGAAATAAAAAAAAAATATACGTAAATTACTGGAGCTTAATTATAGGTACGATAGTAGAAATATTTCCAAATTTGTGCCATATCTGCTTAAGCTAGCCGAGAGGTCACAAATGAACGAGTGAATGAGAAAGAGAGCTACCCATCCCGACTCCTTCATCAGTTATTCTGTGGCGAATTAGAACTAACTTAGGGAGAATAAGATTGCCATCATTCTGCTCCCTATCCCTTTTAGTTGGCAATTATGCTACAATGGAAATAAGATAGGAGCATTTTCTTCTCCCCACCATCACCAAGGATATCCTATTCAGCATGGTCTGCATGGAGCTGTGAATAAACTTAGTGAGGTGTTTCTTGCACATACTCAAGGATGAATTAGGTAAAGATCAGTAACCCCCAGCACATTAAATAACCCTTTAAATTGTTAGGCTAGCTTTAGTTAGGTAAAGTTAGTTAGGTTAGGTAAATTAATTTTACAATTAAACAAATCAAAATGATGTTCATGTTATAATAATTTTTGTGAAAGGGCGATAGAAGATAACCACACTTACATATAGGGACTCGGCTGTATGCCCGTTACGCGAGATATATACCGGAAATCAGGGTTCTCGCTGGAGAACACGGGAGACGGGCACCGTCTGTTATCCGACATATTTCTTCTACTCCTCTCATACGCATCGATTTCCTCGTACAAACTGTCATCTCTAGGTTCAGGGATCTGCATTTAGTAAGAGAAAATGTGTTCTTTGTAAAAAAAGAATTAATCATGACCTTTACATGCATTCCTTGTAAATCTTATCTGAAACATGATCTT
>JAXCGZ010022830.1:40000-57500 GCA_037179515.1 Halocaridina rubra | reverse complement strand
GCAGAAAACTTGAAAGATGAATTGTGAACGTGAAAATAACTTAAAATGTAAACTTACTGGAGGAGGAGGAATATCCTCTAGCACTTTGAATTCAACCCAATCGAATAGGAGACAATCTGTGGTTGGGCCAAACACATTAAAGTCGATGAGAATGATGGAATCCTTAGCTGGACGATAAATATCGAACGTATCTGCGAATGTAAAACTGCATTTAGTGATCATCTAAACCTTGGCTACTCTGTAAGTAAAATGAAACCCTTGCGCTGATTTCCTATAGGTCTCTACCTGATTATACAGCCACTGCTTGGAGATCACTTGGTCCATGTGATTGGAGAGGGTACTTGAGTCAAGGGTATATGGTAGGAATATAGTCAGGCTCTGTGCTATCACTGTTCCTTGCCTCTGCCTTTTGTTAGAAACCTTTAACCTCTGAACATTGTAATGCATAAAAAAAATAAATTCAAATCTATACAGGAAACTAACACTCATGTACACATCATTAAACTCTCCTCTAAATATGGTGATGGAATTTGATTCATATTATCCATATAGACTTCATAATTATTTCAATGATTATTCCCAAAACACTGTACAAGTACAGAATTTAACAACACGTTCCAAGATACAGGTCATTCTCTAATACTACAAGAATACCTACTCCATGCTCCCCTGTGCATCTTAAAAGTGAACTAAATGGAGTGAAGCAAGGGGGCCGGGAATTCCCCCCTTTATATGCATACTTCAAGGAGCTAAGAGGATTAGTTGAGGTATGTGGATCGTGGTGAATATGTTTTTCTTGGCTTGGCCACCCCCCCTTACAAGGAGGAATGGGGTCATGTATATGTATGTATAGATTCCTCCCACAAAGGGTCAAGGGTTTTGGTCTGACTCAGCCACAACCCTTATAGGGGGGGTTATGGATTTTATAAATAGACTATAATTATCATAGCTTAAGCAGTAAATGACTCAAATTTAGATAAATGTTTCCACTTCAAGATAAGTCTTTTCAGCCTGTCAGTGGGATCAATCAGACAACTGATCCTAGAGAAATCATAAGTACTAAACAGAACCACAGTCTAAAATGGTACAATCAACTTTCTTCAAATAATGACCCCATATACCACTTACGAATTTCCAAGCAAGCATTCCATATACGAAACATATTGTATCATGACACAGCCTAGCATTCCATATATGAACATGGATAATTTCATAACAGTGTGCTACTTTATCAGGCGGTAATGGAGTGGAAATCAATACCTGGCATCTGTTGCAGTGTTACCAAACACGAGCCAATGTTTATTCTAACTGAGGAAGTAAGTAGCTTTTAAGACGTCAGAGGTAGGTAGTACGAGACTTTGGCGCCGAGGACTGCAGGCCGCTCTCACACCAAGGCATAATTTTTTTTTTTTGATAAGTGGTATGGAAAGGGTTAAACTAGCAATGTGCCAATAACTGAATAGAAACTAGAAGGCAAACGAGATTCATTAAATCTTGAACATACTTGCTCCTATGAGTTGTTTTGTGAAAAAGAAAAATAATTAGGCAGGAGTGAATTGCCACTTTGACTTTTTAATCCTATCATTGAGGACTTACGACAAGCAAGGAATGTAGGTAAGGAATTCTTTCTTCCAACAATCAGGCATGATTCGTTTTAATTTAATCGAATTTATGTAATGAACTTTTTTTTTTACTAAGGGATAGGATAGTACCTTCATGCAAAGGACTTTTGGTTTTGGTAAATGTTTGTTATTCGAGTGAATGCCCTTTCTAACCTCAGACCATAGTGGACCCTAACCCCTCCACCTGACAAATCAAAGTTGCGAGAGTCACCATTTAGCCACAAGGATGATTCATTTTATTTAGGTTTCAAGTGTCATTATTAGTTCCCAATTGGGGGGTGGACGCAGATGAATCGAAGCTGAAGAATTAAGGCTGAATGTCCTTCCTATTGCTCTGCCGTGGGCTCCAACGCAGGTCTATCACCTCCAGTCGAGAACTCCACTGGTTACACTATGGCAGTCCTCATTTATGTTATGAAAATACAGCAAGAAAACCAAATTTATTCTTACAGCTTTCAAGAGGAAATTTGTTCTCGATAGTTTCGTGCCAAAAGCTCTGAATGTCACTGATGATATTGGGTTTTTCAGGTCCGATGCAAGGGTAACTCTGGCTTACGTCGCGTTGGCTGATTCCTGAAATAGCAATAGCAATGATACTTCAATGATGATTCATATACTTTCATCAAATTACACTCAGCTTACAAAACTATTAATGCTTCTTATGGTTACAGAAAGAAGACAATGTCCCTTTTTTTTTTACTTGACACCAGGACAGGCAAAGAAAACTGCCCTCCTCGGGCCTTAGCCTGAAGAAATATAAAGCAGTGAGAAACGGAGATGGGAAGTGTTGCGACTTGTCAGATGTGAAGGGGATGAGATTAGCAGAGGAAAAAACTCTTCCTTTCCATGTATCATCTCTTATTCTAAACATGACCACTTGTTTTTGTTTGAGACAGCACGAAGAAAAGAATCTGACAAAACGTCCTATCATTATATGTACTTCAAGACAAATATCCATATACTGTACACCTTGTTCCTTTTATGCGCGATTTTTTTATCCGCGAAATTGCAATAACGTAAAAAAAAAAAAATTGACACCAGGATGGACCAAAAAAATGATAAAATAAAGCAGCCTTTATCAGGTTGTAAAGAGAAACAGATGGAGAGTGTAATGACATGTCAGATGTGAAGGGATTATAAAAGATGTGTAATGAATATCCAGCTCTCTACTGGGTTTTAATATACCTCTGCATTACTCTCATGATGTCTATTCCAAAAATTCTCCTTAGATCTTATTATTATTATTAACAATTTTCCTTTGATGATGATTGTGGAAATTATTATTATTATTATTACGAATTTGTAATTAGACCATTATTTTTACAATAATGTAGTTGTGGTTGAATGAACAAGAGTTAATTAAAGATGTCTCTCTCTGTCCAATATTCTATTCTACCCAATAGGGTGGGTGTATATATAATGTATAATGATGATGATCTTTTCTTATCGTAATCCTCTTTGTACTGGTGGAAGAAGCCTCCGAGGGTGCATGTCCCAGTGTACTGTATAACTGTTGCCCACTGCATAATAAAGCATTGTAATGTATGTTAATTTCTAG
Source organism: Halocaridina rubra (assembly GCA_037179515.1). NCBI lineage: Eukaryota > Metazoa > Arthropoda > Malacostraca > Decapoda > Atyidae > Halocaridina > Halocaridina rubra. The sequence continues at coordinate 54,320 of JAXCGZ010022830.1, read as the reverse complement.
CTGTAAAGTGAATATGAATATCTTTTGTATACTCTTAAAAATAGATACAGGGCTTTCTGCTTTGCTATGTAGTAATAAAATATGTTTTTCACTTATCTTATATCTATGGCATGGTGTGTCTATGTAAGGTTTGGAACGTATCTATGCCCTTTAGCATTGTTTCCTATGGAAAATAACTTGTTTTTTCACGCGATTTTCTATTTACCCGACAATTCTTAGAACCTATCTAGGCGTTATTCTGAGAACTAGGTGTATTTCAAAAATAAGGTGAAGGTTAAGGAGAAAGAAATAAATTTCAATAAATACATTTAACAGGATTAGGACGACGACGGTAGGCAAGTGGTCAGAGTGCTTGACTCCGGAGTTGATAGAATGGCAACGAGACCATCGTTGTTATCCAGCCTTTTTTCCCCAGCCACACTATGTCTGTCCACCTCCATAATGGGGACTATAGGTGACACACAAACCGAGGATTATTATTATTATTACATTTATCAAGATTAACATAGCACAAATACACAGTAACTAATCGGCCAATTACCTATGAGTTCTTTATCTCTGACAAAGCACCGAAACTCATAAGCAGGGTTGATTTCCATCCACTTTCTTAGGACCAAAACATAATCCACGCTGGTGTCCACTTCATCTTGATCATGGCAATCCTATTATGGAGAAAAAATTCATAATACTAAAGAATTTTCTTCCCCAGAGGGAGAAGGGTAAGAATACTTCCTGTGTTCCCATGCATGTCGTAAGAATGACTAAATGGGGCAGAATGAGGGGACTGGGAATCCCCTCCTCTGTATATTCTTCCCATGAGGAGTCAATGTATGTTGCTTTGACTAAGCCCCCCCATAAGGGGAAATATAGCTCTTGAATATACATATTAAAGTCTTTTTATATAAGAAATGTAAGCTACATATACAGCTATGCAGGATTTCCAAAATAAAACCTTAATGCAGATATAGAGGCTGTCATCATAATTCTAGACTTGAATAGAAAAAAAACAAACACTGACAACATCTGGGCTTATTAGATGTCAAAAAACTGCCAATAAAACCAAATAAATGAATCTGTGAAAGGATTAAATAAAAATAGTCCTTAATATAGGTTAAATAAAGAATCAATAAAATAGTTATATACACCAGACTGTCCAGTTAAGATAAAAATCTTTATTTTGTAAAGTAATAAATAGAATTTATCAAAATGCAAATAAAGTTCTGGCCTAAGGAAGCGAGACAGAGACTGTAACTTCAAATTCTGTATTAAATACAGTATTACCTTGTATGGCTGAGTAAGGTCATGCATTGAAAAGGTACTACTCTTGGTAAGCAGGTATATGTCCCCAGGTGTCGAGCATCGGAGAGAATTGTTAAGAGCAATCCATTTGGCATCCTGAAAATGAATCAATGAAGTCAGTGTCATAAACTGAACATACTTAATTCACGTACAGGTCAACAATGACCCGTTGTAGCCCTGGAGGAATATTCAAATTAACCTGATACAGAATCTTAATTCACCTACGGGTCCACCACAACCTGTTCCACCCCTGGGTGAAATATCCATACTAACCTGAAACAGAACAACTTATTTCAGCTACGAGTCCACAATGACCCATTCCACCCTTGGATGGAATATCCAAACTAACAAGACAGAGAACAAACTTAATTCACCTACAGGCGGGATATCCATGACTTCCTCATGCATGATAAGAGACAAAACTACTGACATAATAATTCTGTAGAATAAAAACGAGAATGTACACTATGGAACTAAAATTTAATTTAGAGTATGCAACAGTGAGTAAAAACGTTTAGATTTAATTCTTTTTTTATTTGTTCAACATAACATTTCCATTTTCCAACTATTTCCTGCCTTTTATGCAGTGGTTCTTTATGGGCTATGAAAAAAAACTGTGAATGCTAAATCTGTAAATTATAAGCTTGTTTCAAGTTTAACAAGAAGTTATTAATTATGAAGGCAAGTCTGCATAACATTTGCTATTTATAGTGAAATCACTGATGAGAAAAAGAGAAAACATACCATTAAATATTGCATTACTTGTGCTTACCTTTGGCGCACTCCAGTTCAACTTAGGAAAAACACTTCCCCCTACTTGTGCAATCGCATCCTTTATTTTATTATTGAATGCCTCAAAATTTGGACCCTATAAAGAAAAATACTGTATAAGAGAACTATCACCGTGAGATATAAGGAACTAGAATTCATATAATCTTTGAATTTAATATATATTTTACTTGTTGGCTGGAAATGAGAGCTTTCCAATCTTTTCCCAGGGAGAGTGGCAAGAATACTTCCATTGTGTTCCCCGTGTGTTGTAAAAGTCAATTAAATGGGGTGGAGCGAGGGAACAGGGAACCCCTTCCTCTGTATTTTTAACCTGTAAAGTCAAGATATCTTACTTCGACTCAGCCACTCCCTATAAGGGGGAATATGGCTCTAAATGGGGCAAGGTGAAGGGACTGGGAACCCCCTCCTCCGTATTTTCTTCCTGTAAAAGTAAAGATATTTTGCTTTGACTCAGCCATCACCTATAAGGAGGAATATGGCTCACATATACAGGTAAAACAGACGTTCCCTGAGCGTTGGAGCTATGAGGGATGGGGATTTTTTTTTTCTTGGAATGAGTAAGGCTATTATGAAGCCCTATTACTTCAGTTCTCTTGTTAAAATTTATGGACACCCTGCTAACTCCAATAGGATATAGTGTCTTATATGAAGAAAAAACAAAAAGATATATAAAAAACTACTTATTATAATGCATGCTAAACAATGAGAAGTTTTTAAAGATTATTATATAAACAACACCTAGTGACTTTGGTGACCGAGTGGTCTGAGACATAGAGTTGACAGATCAGTGATCGAGCTTACCATGGGGCACTAGGAAGGGCATCTAGCCTTAATTCCCCAGCCCCACTCTGTGTCCAGCCCCATAATGGGGACTAATATTAACACATGAAATGAGGATCTGATATATACAACATGCAATTCCATAAAAACTACTGGATAATTAACAATATAATTGTCTATCATCAAAACTGCGGGTCTTGCACTTACCTTAACCTGAGCAGCATCTTCTGGAGTTTCATTGTTGTCCCATTCGTTGTCTTCGTCATTCTCTTTTGAACTTGGATTATTCTGTGTTTCAGGCAAACTACCCTCAGGAAGCACTAAAGTCCCATTATCTTGAAGGTAAGCTAACACATCAGGAGGTATTGGTAGAAATATGCTGAAATGAAGAAAAGAATATAAAAAAGAACTTTTCATCTTGAACTTCAGCTAAAGCTTCAGGGAATATTCCCTTAAATATGCTGTTCAGAAAATTTTTTTACATTCCTATATAGATTGTATCTATATACAAGAGCCATATTCTCACTTATAAGGGGGTGGCTGAGTCACAGCAAAGTGCCTTGGCTCTCTACAGGAAGAGAATTCAGAGGAGGGGATTCCCAGTCTCCTCACTCCACTCCACTTACTCGACATTATTGAAGGTCAGATTCCTTAAAAAACCTTAAATACAATACAAAACAGCAAACTAGTGATATATATTCTTCCGGATGTAATACTGAATAAAGTTTTGCAAGAGTTTCTCAAAACTCTTGACAGGAGAACTGGATGTCCAGGTACAAGATAACCAGACATCTTGGTAAAAGATATCCAAGTCAAACTATTCCCATGACAGGATGTCAATTCATAAGTAACAAATCCAATAATCTAATGATGGCAGTTGAGAAAAACGAAAAAATTTCGAGTGGTCCTCTGCCGTGTTATACACAAAGAGCACTGTTCATTAGACAGAAAGCACAACTGTGGTAAGGATTTGCAAATACTTTATGAATAAAATTATTTTGTAAAAAATTAGACTTTGCATAATCATTCCCGCTCCTAAGCTCAAATCAGGCTGTTGTTCTTAGTCCCAGTTGGGTCAATAAAAGATCCCTTTGAGAAAATGTTTAGTATTTCACCCTTCTCCCCTAGGATGTGAAATCTATGCCTTTTCTATGTCTTTTTTTTTATGTGTCCTGAATGAATCTGACCTTAAAATCATAAGAAATTATTCCTCTCCCAACCTAATTTAATTTTTTCTAATCTACAAATATTTTTTGAATGAATCTGACCTTAAAATCATAAGAAATTATTCCTCTCCCAACCTAATTTAATTTTTTCTAATCTACAAATAAATAATTTGGTATGATTCTGAAAGTCAAAGTCGTTCATAAACATTTAAAGCACCTTAAACAGCATAAAGTAGTCAGGGATGAAACAGGTGCAATAGTAAAAATATACCCCCTCTTTTGTTTTCATACCCGAAAAAACACCAAGGGTTTCCTGTTTGGCATTTCGCACTTTGTATCCTAAAAACCAGTGAAAAATTACCTCTGTACACTAGTAACAATAGAAATACAGGGGTCCTCGGTTTACAATCTCCTCAACCTAAGACGATTAGTGGTTACTTTACATCTCCCATAAATTATTTTGCTTCATTTTTTTATAATTTTTGGCCTGTATTATGTCTCCCAATGGCATTGCTTCAAAGAAAAGGAAAACCATCACCATGGAAGTGAAATTAGAGATAGTAAAATGCATGGAAAAGGGAGGAACTTTACTACTGCAGTAGCATAGGTGCTTATTTAGGTGTGCTCTGATTAACAATGAAATTCGGGTTACATCACATTTCAGGAATGGAACTCCGACTTAAGTCGAGGACCCTTTATACCTATCTTGGATTGCGTTATTTCACTTTCGACAATAATTCCCAATGACTGCATATTGATAACTTTTTAACTATAACAAACTTTGCATTCCCTTTACTATTCTACCAGTCTCATCCTTCACTATTTCATGCTGTTTAAACAGGATGCGATATTTAATTTTTTTTTTTATTTTGAATAACTAGGACCTTCGAAATCGTTGTCAATTATTCATTTTTTGGATAGCTTACAAATGGCTACATGATGTTTCATACATACGGTGTTTCGTATATAAACAAAACGAGGTTACGTACAATAAAAAACAAGGTTTCGTACAATAGAGAATGAGATTTCGTACAATAGAAAAGTTCAATAAATTAAACTTTTTGCTGTTGGGTATTTCGGCGGTAAAGTGTATTTTAGTTTGTCTTTATCTTTTGTCTTTATTTTTCTTTTTTCTTTTTTAAATTCATTCTAGATGCTTATATTAGTATTAATACTTACCTATATATTTCATTTTTCAAATCCTGATTAATCTTACACTTTAATTATGTTTCAACTGTGACTGATAATTAACACAGGAGATCTAAAGATTTTGATATCTTTGATGTGAAAGATTTAGGGCCGTTTATTTAGCACTTAACCTCGTTATAAATTAATTCGTTTAACTGCATTGTAATATGTGCATGTCATTATTACTTTACTTGTTAATGAGTAATTTACTTATAACATGTGTGTTTTTGTAAATAATTATGTTTATATGTATACACATTGTTTGTTTTTCAGCGTTTTTTTATCAGCAAAATCGCAATAACGCCCCTAAAAAATAATAGTAAAAAAATACGAAATTCACGAATAACTCCCATGTGAAAAATTTTGTAAAAAAAAAAAAAATAATTTAAGTAAAAAAATCGACCGCCTCGGAGGCACTTTTCCTCCATCCTCCTCTTTTTCTACTGTTTAATGTGATCGGATATTATGAAAAAAATTGAAAAAAGCATTAAGAACAGACAGCAAACATATTTTCAATATAATATCGTCAGGGAAATAGCGTGCGAGGGTGCATCAGCTGATATGGAAGTAGCAAAACGTTTGCCGATAGAGGTTCGTTCTCCCACAGCCTCCTCCTCTTCTACCGCTTAATGCGATTGAATATTATGAAGAGAATTGAAAAAAAGCATTAAGAACAAACAGCAAACATATTTTCTATATAATATCATCAGGAAAATAGCGTGCAAGGGTGCATCAGCTGAAATGGAAGTAGCAAAACGTTTGCCGATAGTGGTTTGTTCTCCCGCATCCTCCTCCTCTTCTATCGCATAATGCAATCAAATATTATGAAGAAAATTGAAAAAAGCATTAAGAACAAACAGCAAACAAATTTTCAAAATAATATGGTCAGGGAGATAGCGTGCGAGGGTGCATCAGCTGATACTGAAGTGTGACAAAACGTTTGCCGATAGAGGTTCGTTCTCCCACATCCTCCTCCTCTTCTACCGCTTAATGCATTCAAATATTATGAAGAAAATTGAAAAAAAGCATTAAGAACAAACAGCAAACAAATTCTCAATATAATATCGTCAGGGAAATAGCGTGCGAGGGTGCATCAGCTGATACGGAAGTGTGACAAAACATTTGCCGGTAGAGGTTCGTTCTTCCGCAGCCTCCTACTCTTCTACAGCTTAATGCGATCAAATATTATGAAGATAATAAAAAAAAAAGCATTAAGAACAAACAGCAAACAAACTTTCGATATAATATCATCAGGGAAATAGCAAGCGAGGGTGCATCAGCTGATAAGGAGGCGGCAAAACGTTTGCATCCTCGTGCTCACCGACACCATCAGTGTTGCCAGAATACATGAATGAGAGAAATGATAAATATAAAAATATACATGTAAGCTGGTAAGTTCTTTCAAGTATCTTAAAGATGAAGTAGATTTTCATTTAAATTACAGTACTACCATCTTGTAATTAATATATATCCTAAAATGTACCACACATTTGAAAATAAAAACATCCGCTTTATCTGGCAACACTGGCCACCATGCACGTCCCAGTGTATGCCTGTTGCCCACTGCATGATAGAGTTCATATTAATAACTACAGGTCTTTCTGCTTTGTTATGTTATGTACTTATAAAATATGGTTTTACTTATCTTATATCTTTGGCATAGTGTGTCTATGCAAGGTTGTGGAATGTATCTATGCCCTTTATCATTGTTTCCTATGGAAAATGACTTGTGTTTTCACGCGATTTTCCATTTACCCGTCATTTCTGAGAGCCTATCTAGGCGTTATTCTGAGAACTAGGTGTATTTTAAAATAAAATAACTTCTTAATTAATATTTGACTTTGGATTTTTTCTTTTAACGTTTTGGGAACCCCCAAAATGGGCCTCCTGCAATAGTATACCAAATACAATAGAGATTAGAACAAGTAACAATTTATTAGCAAAAATTACTGAATTGGCTAATCAATATTTGAAGAAAAAAAAAATCTATGTCCGAAACCTCGTCCGATTTTATATACGAAACGTTGTTCTCTGTACAAAACCTCGTTTTTATTTCTATGTACGAAACGCCTATGTACAAAACCTCGTGGCCCCCTTACAAATGATTTCATAGTCTTGAAGGTCAAAATCAATCAAACTCACCAATAACCATATGAAAATTAAAATTTTTCACCACCAAATGGAGATGGGTAAATTTGTAAATATTTACCACTTTTGAAGATATAAAATTGCATGTATTAGTGTGGTTGCACTATTACACCTTAACTGCAAACAGGCATTTTTTTTTTAATGTATTTTGGATGAATCTGACCTTCATGAATGTAAGAAATTATACCTAACCTGACCTAACTTAACTTTACCTAATCTAACCTCTCCAAACCTAAGAACGAGTAATTCATGAGGATTTTGAGGGTCAGATTAACTTAAAATAAAACACTAACAATCTTAAAATATCAAGACTTACACATGCAGCATAAAATATTCGGAAGCGAGACGGGTGTAAAAGTAAAAAAAAAAAAAAAAAAATACCCCACTGAGGTATATTTTGCCAACAATACCAGTCATGAGTTAAACATTCACACAATTGTTGAAAACATTCGCTACTCTATGATAATAACTGATACAGAATAAGAAAAAAAAAAAAAAAAACAGAAAGCAATCGACATGAGTAGATCTCTAAAAATCTAATAATTCTTAAGCTTTCTACCAGTACGTATTTTCAGTTCAAATATTCTTGCTTGCTCATGGCATAACGCCAGGTCAGAAGTGTTCTTACTTTTATGAAAAAACAAAAAGTTAGCATTTTTTTTACTATTACACCCGTCTCATCCATATTTCATACAAGTAAGCTTGGACATCTTAAAGAGCTTTTGTTCCGATATATTTACTTGCTGAAAGCATAAAACCAGGTCAGACGAAGAAGGGGTGGTAGAATGCTTGCGAAGCATAACTTACCATATAATTAACTTGGTAACATGAAATTCTTTGCGTAATGTATGTATGACTTCTAATTCCGTCAAAACAAGCATGACTATAACGAAAATACAAACCTTTCGATCGTGTGTTTTTTGAATTTCTCATACCAGTTCGGTAACGCACAAGTAAACATTTCATGAACTTTCATTTTCTTCATTTTAAGCACGAGGTGTTATAAATTCGACAAGAAGAAGTCAATCCGACAACAGCTTCGCTCTTGAAGCGGCCGCTGACGACTAGTCGCTGCGGAAATGTAAACAAAAGTAAACTCTCCTCTCTTCACAGTTGCTAAATACAGATATTTAGAATATTACCATTTACTAAACATTCCTTGTTCAAAATGAATTATTTTGAAACAATAGATAATTTACCGTAAATTATATGACAATAATTGAAAAATAAAATAATTATTTAATATATAAATTTTTTAGGCACGTTTGCATCCTCAGTGATATGTCATTGTAACGGCTCTCCTAAATTTCCACTATTGTCGTGGGCTATCTACATGTATAACATTACTGTTTTGGAGGGAAAACGAGAAGAGAGAGAGAGAGAGAGAGAGAGAGAGAGAGAGAGAGAGAGAGAGAGAGAGAGAGAGAGAGAGAGAGAGAGAGAGAGAGAGAGAGAGAGAGAGAGAGAGAGAAATCCTGTTGTGACCTTAAGGGCACTACATTCCGTTAGATTTGAGAGGATTTGAATGCGAGATACAGATCGGAGTAAAAGTGGGTCAGGTATGGTCAGAAAGGAGATAAACATCGGTATGCTGAAGAAAGAAAAAAAAAGAATGAGAAAAACGGAGAGAGAGAGAGAGAGAGAGAGAGAGAGAGAGAGAGAGAGAGAGAGAGAGAGAGAGAGAGGTAATAAAAATTAAACAAAATATTGGCAGTGGGGCTTTATTACTAGAGGTCACCTCCATTTGCAGCTTCGTAAATGTTCTCTAGAATTTTAGCAAGTACTGTACCTCCTAAGGGTAAGAATAGATGACCAGTTAAATTCGATAACCGTGAACATTTTCAATGCTGAAAGCACACATTCATTTATGGAAAAAAATATAATAAGTGTAAGAAAAAAAACAACAACAACAAACAAACAAACAGGAGGCCAGGAATTTGGGAGTTAAGAACACATGGCTTTTTCTAGAGAAAACAATCAGATTATAATCAGGAATTTATTTAAGGTACTATAAGTACCTTAAATAAATAGACACCTTCAAATGTAGATTAGATAGACATATGACAGAGGTAGGGTGGGTATGAATAGGTTGGTGCTTATTGGAAAAATCATGGAAAGAGGGATAGAATGGGTAAGTAGAGTGGAATGGAATAGGTTGGACATGCTGAAAGTACAATTCAAAAGTGGAGCTGCCTCGTGTGTGCCAGTAGGCATGTTGCAGTATCCCCTATTCTTATGTTCTTATGTTCTTAAGTAAACTACAGACGCTTACCAACCATTAACATAATAATATAGAGGGCGTCCACAAAGTCTGGATACATAGGAAATTTCACTATGCAGACCTATTCAATCGAGTTCACCTGAATTTTGTAAAGCGCATCAAATTATGCATTGAAAATGATGGAAATCATATTGAAAATATTATTTATTAACATTAGATTTAAATAAAATTGTTATGTTTTAAAAGTATGTGTTAATCTGCCGTGTACCCAGACTTCGTCTGGGTACACAGCAGATTAACACATACTTTTAAAACATAACAATTTTATTTAAATCTAATGTTAATAAATAATATTTTCAATATGATTTCCATCATTTTCAATGCATAATTTGATGTGCTTTACAATATTCAGGTGAACTCGATTGAATAGGTCTGCATAGTGAAATTTCCTATGTACCCAGACTTTGTGGACGCCCTCTATATTAGTGTAATAAGGTTGTTATTAATGAGTATAATACCATTGTGAATTGTGTGTGCTTGTTCCCTTATCTGCTAGACAAGACATGGTTATCAGTACATCATAAGCTCATAAGACGAGTATAATTAAACATTCCACTGAACAATTTATCGATGATTCATCTGTTTGTAGGGCAATTTTTCTGCACCTTACTGGACAACGGGTTAAGTCCTAAGGAAGCTGTTCTTCGTGAAGGTAGGGCAATTACCTCTTGGGACAATTGTCCAATAGAATAATTCCCCCCTGGACAATTACCCCTGAACCATTGCCTCTTAGGGCAATTAAACCTTAAGACAATTGCTCGGAGGCCAATTGTCCCTAGCCTAAGCTATCCTAACGTAATTAACTTGATCTATCCAAGAATCAGAGGATAGACGAACATATCCTGTTGTAAAGCGCTGAACCCCCCCCCACCCAAGAAAGAAAAAAAAATCCTTTTTGAAGGTTTAAGAATATTGCTCAGATATATTTTATTGAGGTTACAAAAGTTTTATGGAGACGATGGAGTATAAATAATACCACTGGAGCCATCTACCTAAATAATATGATTTCCCTTAATTGCGGTTTAATGGCAAAAAACCTGTAAAGGGCGGATTACACGGTCAAACGGTTCGTCGAACGCTGTTCGACAGACAAGAGTTTGAAGTGATGTTCGAACGTGTGAACGGGGTATTTGGTTGTCGAACACGGAACGTATTCGACACGGTCAAACTGTTCGTCGAACGAGGTTCGACAGGCAAGTGTTTGAAGTGATGTTCGAACGTGTGAACGGGGTATTTGGTTGTCGAACACGGAACGTGTTCGACAACCAAATACCCCGTTCGCACGTTCGAACATCACTTCAAACACTTGCCTGTCGAACCGCGTTCGACGAACAGTTTGACCTTTTAAACCGCCCTTATAGATTATATAAAAATAAATAATAACGAAGAAATAACAAAAAACACAAGAAATCTTATAACCCAATTAAAAGAAAGTTCAGTAAATAATAAAGCAAAAGATTTAAAGACGAATAGTTTTCCTCCCGCAAAACAATTTTCTTTTCATATCTTTTCAAGGAATATGATAGGTAACAAGAGTCTAAGGAGCTCATGTAGGTGAAAATTGAAATAATTATTTTTTCTGAACGACAATATTTTTTGAGAGGTGCAAGTAAACATTGCACCTCGTTTCAAATAAACAATGAAAAAACCTTGTTGGAACGAATATATATATATATATATATATATATATATATATATATATATATATATATATATATATATATATATATATATATATATATATATATATATATATATATATATATATATATATTCACAGATTCAAGGAGCTTGGCTGAGAGTATATATATATATATATATATATATATATATATATATATATATATATATATATATATATATATATATATATATATACATACATATATATATATATATATATATATATATATATATATATATATATATATATATATATATATATATATATATATATATATATATATATATATATATATATATATATATATATATATATATATATATATATATATATATATATATATATATATATATATATATATATATATACTGCATATATATATATATATATATATATATATATATATATATATATATATATATATATATATATATATATATAGTATATATATATATATATATATATATATATATATATATATATATATATATATATATATATATATATATATATATATATATATATATATATATATATATATATATATATATATATATATATATATATATATATATATATATATATATATATATACATATATATATATATATATATATATATATATATATATATATATATATATATATATATATATATATATATATATATATATATATATATATATATATATATATATATATATATATATATATATATATATATATATATATATATATATATATATATATATATATATATATATATATATATATATATATATATATATATATATATATATATATATATATATATATATATATATATATATATATATATATATATATATATATATATATATATATATATATATATATATATATATACACAGTATATATATATATATATATATATATATATATATATATATATATATATATATATATATATATATATATATATATATATATATATATATACATATATATATATATATATATATATATATATATATATATATATATATATATATATATATATATATATATATATATATATATATATATATATATATATATATATATATATATATATATATATATATATATATATATATATATATATATATATATATATATATATATATATATATATATATATATATATATATATATATATATATATATATATATATATATATATATATATATATATATATATATATATATATATATATATATATATATATATATATATATATATATATATATATATATATATATATATATATATATATATATATATATATATATATATATATATATATATATATATATATATATATATATATATATGTATTATAATTATGATTATAATTATATACAATTAGTAATATATGTGTGTGTGTGTGTGTGTGTGTATGTGTGTGTGTGTGTGTGTGTGTGTGTGTGTGTGTGTGTGTGTGTGGGATTACCTAATTGTGATTACCTAATTGTGTTTACGGGAAAGAGCCCAAAGCTCGTATCTTCCCGTCTCCTCATCGGTTCCATTTTATACTTAGTGATACTTATCATACCTGTCCTTAAAACTATGGATTGAGATAGCATTAACTACCTCCTCGCTTAGCCAATTCCAATTATCAACTACTCTTACACTGAAAAAGTATTTCCTTACATCCTGCAAAGAACTTTTCTTACGAAGCTTCAAACTATGACCTCTAGTTCTAGAGCCAGCCATATCAAAATATCGATCCCTATCCACTCTATCATAACCATGAAGGAATTTAAAGACTGTCACCACATCCCCCCCTCACTCTTCTAGCTTCGAGTGATGGTAAGTCTAATTCCCTCAGCCTCTCATCATAACTGAGATTGCGTATTTCTGGCACCAGTTTCGTGGCATGTCTTTGAACTTTTTCAAGCTTAGCTATGTGCTTTTTCAAGTGCGGATTCCAAAAGGGGGCTGCATATTCGAGTTTTGGCCTCACATAGGATACATAAATATTTCTGAACATTTCCTTGTCCATGTGCCTGAAGGCTACCCTTACATTTGATAAGAATGCATATGCTGCCCTTACTATGCCATTTATATGTATTTCTGGAGACAAATCTGCCAGTATGTTTACTCCTAGATCTCTCTCATTTTCTGTCTCTTGAAGTTGTACTCCAGCCACCGAGTAGTCAAGCTTGGGCCTTCTTGCACTTGTACCCATTCTCATTACCTTACATTTTGAAGTATTGAATTTCATTAGCCACTTTTCTGACCACTCATGCAGATTATTTAGATCCTCCTGAAGTTCTCTACCATTGTTCTCGTTTTTTACTTTCTTCACAATCTTTGCATCATCTGCAAACATATTCATGAATGAATTTACAGACTCTGGTAGGTCATTTACATATACAAGGAACAAAAGTGGCCCTAAAACTGAACCCTGTGGAACTCCACTACTAACTCTTCTCCATTCAGGCACTGAGTGTCTTATTCTAACCCTTTGTTCCCTTCCTTCTAAGTAAGTTTTTATCCATTCTAAAACATTTCCACCTATTCTAGCCATTGATTGCAGCTTCCTAATAAGTCTCCCATGCGGAACAGTGTCAAACGCATTCTGGAAGTCTAGGAATATGCAATCTGCCCAGCCCTCTCTTTCCTGTAAGATTCGGCTTACCTCATCATAAAATTCTAATAAGTTTGTTACTGTTAATCTACCTTCTCTGAAGCCATGTTGCCTCACTGACAAAAAGTTGAAGGATTCCAAGTGAAGAGAGATATATTTCCTTAGTAGTTTCTCCATTACTTTGCAAACTATGCTGGTCAAGGAAACTGGTCTATAATTCAGAGCCGTATCCCTCCTTCCCTTTTTGAAGATAGGTATCACATTTGCTTGTTTCCAGCATTTTGGAATCTCCCCTGACTCCAGTGACTTTTTAAATATGATACTTAGTGCCACTGATATTGAGTTTGCACATTTTTTAAGCACATGAGGGG